>PVJN01007570.1:0-68860 GCA_004026805.1 Lasiurus borealis | reverse complement strand
TCGGAATTAAAAGTTGCAGAATTTTAGAAAGTCATTCCGTTAGTGGGGGGCTCCCAAGCGCTCCAGGCCCCGGCGCTGCCCATTTGGAAAACCAAATAGTCGGGGGGTGAGAGTGGGGGGTGGGGGGATCGGTTAAAAGCGTTTATATTTTTAACCCCTTCGAAGCCCCGCCGCCCACCGCAGCCCCCTCCCCACCCCCCACCCCCTGGACCGGTTTAACCCTTTGAATGCCCAACCGTTTGGAGATACAAGTCCAAAGGCGTCCCCCTCCCTGAAAGCTATGGGGTTTGGGGGCGCCTTTAACGTGTTAACTATTTACGTGGGGCTGCGGTTTATCGGTCTCGAGACGCACGTGTTCTTGGGACAAATTTGTTCCCAGGTTCGAGATGCTGAGAACCGGGCAAGCTGGTCCCTGGCTGGCTTGGAAACGATGCTTAATTAAGCGGTGGTGCCCACTTGCTCGATTCCTCAGTTTCTCCATCTGTGAAATGGGAAACAGAGAGATTGAAGGTTGAGAGGGAAACACGGGGAATTTTCATAGAGACAAAGTGCTTTAACCCCAGAAAGGCTTCCTTTGGCGCCTCGAAAACCCAAGGGCAGTGATGGGCGTCAGTAGGCAACCCTCCCACCCATAATCCCGTCCCCTTGGAGTTTGCCTGCGAGGCTGGTGGCCCGAAGCGCCAGGGATCGCCTGCCAGGGAAGGCTGTGCTGGCTCTACAGCGGGGCCGTACCCCCTAATCAGAGGTTGACAGGAAGCACTGGGTCCCAGAAAGGAGCTGGGCGGGGCTGCCCGGGCAGAGGCGGCGGCCCCACCCAAACGTTCCCTGGATGCCCTGCCAGAGCGGGAACTGGCGGCTTCAGGGTACCACCTTGGGGAGGCCTCCTCCCTTGGGGGATGGAGTTCCATGTCAATCTGTGCCGGCTGGAGCCTGGCCCCCACATGGGCGTCCATGGTGGGGCCCCAGGACCTGCTCCTGTCCCTTGAGGTTGGTTGTAGGCTGGGGGAGAAGCACTCTATGTACCGCATCGTCTGCTTGCTTCCCTTGACTTTGGCATCGCAAACACAGCTTCTTGTTACCGGCTGTGTGACATGGACTCACCTGCTCTGAGCCTCGGTTTTCTTACCTGCAGCGCGGGGCGCGCTAGTAACCCACATGGCTGGCTATGTGTGAGCGGCCGTGAGTGTGTATTTAAAGGACCAGGTTGAGCTGCTCACAGTAGATGCTCAGGTAACAGTAACTGACACCTTAATTATGTGACATCCAATACAACCTTACATTTTCCTGAGCTTCTGTCCGCTCCAGGCCAGCCAGACTCCTGGGTACTGGGGAGCACCAAGATGAGTTAAGACAAGGTCCTTTAAGAAGGACTCGGTCAGGCCAGGCGGTGGAATCTCTCCAATTCCTTCAGTCATGAATGTACACCCAGCTTTGCTAAACCTTACATGGAGGCCCATGGCGTGGGCAGGGGAAAGCCACAGAGGAAGGAGCCATTTGTTCCTTTTGAAGAGGAGGGTTCACCAAGGAAATGATACCAGAGTCTGGCCCTGAGAGGGGTTTGGAATTTCCACCAGCGGAGGGATGGCGTTCGGCATCGGGAACAGCACGGGCGGAGACCTGGAAGAGCCCAGGTGCCAGGACGTTTGCCAGCTGGTCAGCTGGAAGTCTGCGTCTGCCCCGCTCCAACCCCTGAATTGGGGGATCCGAGTCTGCCCCAACTGTTGGGGTAGAGAGTGGGTGGGACTGGAAAGCCAGGTAGCTAAAGAGAGAGTGGGGTCACATCCTCCAAAAAGAGCAAAAGGGTCTTTAAGAGCATGAAGGGGTGAGGCCAGAGGGGCTTTCTCCTGTAGAGCTGCTGCTATATTTGGGGCTGGAGCTGAGGGGTGGGAATCACATGTGGGGTGCACAGAGACACCGTGTAGTTCAAGGATCCAGGTCGGAGGGGCCTGCCGCTCCACAAGGTAAGTTGTGGGGCATGACTCTTCCCCGCGAGCCTCCAGGGTCTTCCTCTGTGACAAGGAGTTTGGACCCGCGGTGACATGAGCCGCCCTGAAGAAGCTGCCCTACAGACAGGTGCTCAAGCCCCGCACAGGAAGGATCGGGAGCAGGGCTGGGGGAGTCACTGGAACCATCTCAGAAGCTGGTTTGGCTCAGTGGATACAGCATCAGCCTGTGGACTGAAGGGTCCCAAGTTCGATTCCAGCCAAGGGCACATGCCTGGGTTGCAGGCTCAGTCCCCAGTAGGGGATGTGCAGGAGGCAGCCAGTCAATGATTCTCTCTCATCATTGATTTTTTTTTTCTCTCTCCCCCTCTCCCTTCCTCTCTGAAATCAATAAAGAAATATATTTAAAAAAAAAAAGAGTGGTACAGGTGCTCTGGGTCCGTGTGGGCAGAAAGCATCCCTGGGGCCTGAATGCAATCACTGCGGGCAGGTACTGTGAGGCTGCACTCAGCTTCCCCCAGGGCTGAGTTTTGCCTGAAACATGGAAGTAGGGATGGGGTGGGAGCTCCCCTTGAGTCCCCTGAAAACTAGTGTGGGGGAGGGGGAAAGAGAAGAAGGGGCTGCAGGAATGGAGCACATGGCACACATTTTTGAACCTCAATAACCCAAGTCAGCGATCATCATCACTATTTTTACAGATGGGGAAACCATGCTCAGAGAGGTTAAGACAGTTGTCCAAGGTCACCCAGCTAGAGGCTGGGAAAGAACTCAACCCCTGGTCTGCCTAACTCCATGGCTCAGTGTCTTTTACTCTTGTACATTTCTGGTTCGCTGTCCTTTTCCTTTCAGCCTAATGGTTGCGGAGACATGTCTCTAATTTCTCCCTCAGACAGAGCACACATAAGGAGCTGGCCAGAACTTTGAGATGCAAGGTCAGGTACTTGGTGACCTGCCCCTGCAAAAACTGTGCTAACAATCCGGTCACCTCCACGACCCTGTGAGGACCCTAAATGCTCTAAGAACGGAATGACGCTCCATTCTTTAGCAGGAAAAGCCAACGTGGTCTTTCTCATCTTCTAATAATAAAGATTACTTCAGCCACATATACATACATCCAATGAGCTGCCAGTTAAACGGCCACATCACTGGGGATTCACTTCCCATTTGCTCTAAAACAAAAACGTTGTTTGTTACATCCATTAACGGCCCCTTCTAAACCCTCAACAGGAGAAATTTCACTCAGGATTTAGTGCCTGGAAAAAACGAACATGAAAACCAATTGCCTTTCTCTCGAGGAACTGGCAAACCCCGCAAACGTCTCCCCCGCTAATCAGAAGAGCTCCGTAACGGATCAGATTTTCCTTTTTGCACGGGCTGCCAGGAAGCTCAGGGCCAAGTCCCACCCCCACTCCCAACAACGCTGGCTCTTGCTTCCTCCTCATTTCTCCCTTTCCCCTTCCACTCCTACGGACTCAGCCTTGATTGCTCTGCCTTTTATTAAAGGTGTCCTCCTTTTTATTTAATTGCAAGAAATGAGTGTTTACAATAAATTCCCGTTTGGAGGAGTTGTTGAAGGGACGGGGATTCCATGGGGCTTCTGTTAAGCCCGGCACAGTTCTGTGCTGGTCTGGTCTTGGCCACTTGCTCGGCAGCTGAGGGATCCCTCTCTCGGAAGGAAGGCAGGGCTGGCTTAGAACCAAGGGATTCCTCACCCAGCTGCCGACGACAGCTAAGATCAAATGCCCTGGGTCAGCTCATCACTGCTATTTTTTGCTCTACTGACAAGCAGCTTGCCTCTCTCTCTCTTCTGCCTGCTCCTCAGGAAGCACAAACCACTACCCCTTCCCTGTTCCCCGAAAGTAGCCCCCATTAGCTTCTCCTGTGGAGGCATAGCCCCTCTTTTCTACACAAGCCACTGCCACTGACAGACTGCTTACCATGCACCCAGCAAGGGGGTGGAGGGAGAGGATAGTAGGGTTGGGGTAAAGGAGCAACTTTATTATTTTAAACAAAGCAGTTTTAATTGTCATTTTAGTTTTGTAAGTTTATTTCTAATATATTTTTATTGATTTCAGAGACAAAGGGAGCCAAAACTGGTTTGGCTCAGTGGATAGAGTGTCGGCCTGGGGACTGAAAGGTCCCAGGTTCGATTCCGGTCAAGGGCATGTACATTGGTTGCGGGCACATCCCCAGTAGGGGGCGTGCAGGAGGCAGCTGATTGATGTCTCTCTCTCATCGATGTTTCTGGCTTTTTGTCCCTTTCCCTTCCTCTCTGTGAAAAATCAGAGACAAAGGGAGAGGGAGAGAGAGACAGAAACATGAATGATGAGAGAAAATCATGGGTCAGCCACCTCCTGCATACCCCACACTGGGGATTAATCCCACAACCTGGGCATGTGCCCTGACCGGGAATCAAACCAGCGACCTCCTGGTTCATAGGCTGATGCTCAAAAACTGAGCCATGCCAGCAGGACAAGGAGCAACTTTAGATCATGAGGACAAGAATGGCCTCTCTGAGGAAATGACATTTCAGTGGGAGTCCTCAGAGATTCAAAGGAGCCAGCCCTGCCAAGAGCTGAGTTAAAGAGTTCCTTGGCCAGTGACACACAGTCCGTGCAAAGGCCCTGAGGCAGTGCCTTGCTGGGCTCATTTTTTTAAAATACATTTTATTGATTTTTTTACAGAGCGGAAGGGAGAGGGATAGAGAGTTAGAAACATCAATGAGAGAGAGACATTGATCAGCTGCCCCTCCTACTGGGGATGTACCCGCAACCAAGGTACATGCCCTTGACCGGAATGGAACCTGGGACCCTTCAGTCCGCAGGCTGATGCTCTCTCCACTGAGGAGGCAGAAGGCCAGTGTGCCCAGAGGGGAGTGCGGGAGGGGAGCCAGGGAAGGACACCAAGGGAGAAGTGGGTGGTCTGAGCCATGCTTTCCCAATACTTTTTCGAAGTATTGGAAGTGCCACGGAAGCCACTGGCCACCTCACAGCCCGGGAGAGGAGCATCACCGTGGCTGCCGTGGGGCTGCTGACATTTACCAGTGCCAGGTGAGGAGCAGGCATTTCGGAACCCATCTCACTTAATTAGAGGCGGACATGACTCCTTCCCCCCGGCTGCCCAGCACCCGGTGCCCCTTCCAGTGACTGGGGCACGTCTCGCCTTCTGAGCCTTGGGGAGAAGCAGGCTGTGCTGCCTTCCGTTATGCCCAGGAGAGAAGCCAAACGGGCTAGTAACTGCCATTCCCAGTGCTATAGACAGAAGGTTTGCCCCACCCCCCAAATTCATTGGTGGAAACCTCATCCCAATGTGATGGTATTAGGAGGTGGGACTTTGGGGAGGTGGTTAGGTCTTGAGGGAGAGGCCCTGGTGCATGGGATCCCCTTAGAAGAGACCCCCGAGAGCTCCCTGGTCCCTTCTCTACCATATAAGGACACAAAAGACAGCCGCCTGTGAACCAGGAAGCGAGTCCTCCCCAGAGCCACTCATCTGCCTGTACCTTGATCTCAGACCTCCAGCCCGCACAACAGTGAGAGGTCATTTTCTTGGTCTGAAGCCGCCTGGATGGACGAAAACAGACAGCATCCCAGTGTGTGTCAGGCACAGGTACGTGATAGAGGCTCAGCCAGTCAGACACATCCCCTGACTTTGAATTGGGAGCTAGTGACACAGAGGCATGGACCACGGGAGAGCGGGGATGAGTCGTCAGTTCTCCGGGCAGGGCTGCCTGTGGCTGGATGCGGTGGAGCTGCGGGATGGGTGTTGCAAGCCACCGTCCCCGTTGGTCAGTGTCGGCAGCGTCCTCACGGCACTGGCCCTGTGGCGTGATCCCGGCTGTGGCTTCGGCTCGCTGCACCCCCCACCTGGTTCTCCAGCCTTTCAGAAATTCTTACTTTCGGATTAGAAAATTTGGCATAAACGACCTGAACCGACGAGGATGGGATTTGAACCCACGCGTGCAGAGCACAATGGATTAGCAGTCCATCTCCTTAACCACTCGTCCACCTCGTCCGCTCTCCAGCCTTTCAGAGGTCATGAGCTGCCTGCATTCCTTTCTACATGTTCCTTGTCTGATTCAGTTAATGCGCTAGTTATCTATTGCTGTGAAACAAATGATCCTCCCCCCCCCCCCCAATTTAGCAGCTGGAGATTATAATAAACACCTATTATCTCACCGTCTGGGGGAGGTGGGAATTCTGAGAGCCCCTTAGCTGGTGTTTCTGGCTCAGACTCTGTCCTGAGGTTAGTCAAGCTGTCGGTGGGGCTGCAGTCATCTGAAGGCTTGCCTGGGGCTGGAGGCTCGACTCCCGGGTTCTCCCAACGCAGGGTAACCAACCATCCAAGATGGCCCAGGAGCGAAGGGGTTCTTAAGACACAGACTTTCAGCCTTAAAACCAGGTCGGTACCAGGCAAACCGGGTCGGTTGGTTGCCCTATTCATGTTGCTGTGGCTGTAGGCATGGTCATAGGGCTGCTCATGTGGCTGGGACTCTGATTCCTATGGAAAGTTCTAGTATCTCCAAGGGATGCAGAGAGGATGGTTGTGGGACTGTTAAAGGAAGCTGGAAATAGGAACCGATGTCCACTGCAAGCTTTCACCACTACCAAGGTAGAGAGAGAGAGAGAGAGAGAGAGAGAGAGAGAGAGAGAGAGAGAGAGAGAGAGAGAAGCAAGCTGCAATCTTTTTAACCTCATCTCAAAGAGATATACTGGTCATGCAGACCAGCCCTGGTGCTGTGTGCTGGGGCTACAGAAAGCTGGTGACTGAAATCAGCCAGAGCGATTTCTGTTGCTAAGAAATTATGTAATGTGTTCAGGCTGCACAGCTATTCTCCAGAATTCCCTGCAGGGAACACAGCCAGGGAGGAGGAGGCAAAAGAACTCCCGGCTCTCAGGTGAGGCCAGGCGTGGAGCAGGCCTTGCACACGGCCCTGGGTCACAGAGAAGCTGGACACGTGACCTTCTCCCTGCTTCCAGACCCGACTCTGGGAGCCTCCCTCCATCTCAGGGGACCTCGGCGGTGGAGGGTGTTGGGACCAGTGACTTCTTCCTACGTCTCAGTCTCCTCATCTGGAAATGGGGGTGGGGATGTGAGACTCCATCATCATTCAAAAGATGAAATGTGTGTCTCCTGTTTTTCTTTTCTTCTGGTCCGTTCGGGCAAAGAAAGGAGGGAGAACTGGAGATTGAGGAGATAGAGAGAGACTGTTTTCCAGGCCCAGAAACTCTAGGATAAGATTCCTGAATGCCGCACATTCCTAAACCCGCAGGACCCCATGCTGGTGAGGGCGAAGATGCAGAATGTCCGGTGGAACCACATGGAGGCTTCAGCCCCAGGGGAAAACCTGCCTCAGAAACAGGGCCCTTTCTCCCCTCCACCCTGCTCCCCAACACAAGGGACACCCCTGCATATGGTGAGCGTCCTGGGTCCCACTGGGATTATTTAAGTAGACTTTACTTTTGGATGCCCGGCTAGCTCCCTCCATAGAGCATGAGACTCTTCAGTAGACTTTACTTCTTAAACA
The DNA here is from genome assembly GCA_004026805.1 of Lasiurus borealis. Classification (NCBI taxonomy): domain Eukaryota; kingdom Metazoa; phylum Chordata; class Mammalia; order Chiroptera; family Vespertilionidae; genus Lasiurus; species Lasiurus borealis. The sequence continues at coordinate 61,393 of PVJN01007570.1, read as the reverse complement.
GTTTTAGTTTTCTAGAAAAACGGGGAAGATATTCTAGAGATCTCCCATACACATCACAACCAGTCCCCCTATTTTTAATTTTAGTGGTATGTTAGTGATCATCAGTGAGTCAATATGGATCCATCGTTATTCACTAAAGTCCATCACTTATTCAGATTTCCCGAGTGTTTGCTTAAAGTCGTTTTTTGTTACCCCACCCCCACCCCCACCCCCAGCACATTAGTCAGTGTGTCTCCTCAGGCTCTTGGCCATGACCGTGACCAGACTGTCCTTCCTTTCATGACCTCAGTTTGGGGAGTATTGCTCACATACTTTCTAGAATGCCCCTCTGTTGTAGCTCATCTATTGGTTTTGACCAGGGCTACGAATTTGGGGAAGGAAGCTATGGAGATTTTGCTGGAAGGCCATTAAATGTATAGGATCATTTGAGGGGCACCAATTTTTCCACAATATTGAGGATCCTTCATCGATGATCCTTCAGGATGTGGTATGCTTCTGCCCTGTATTCACGTCTTCTTAGCCTTTCATCTTCAGCGAAGTGTTATAGTTTCCCTCTTACGGACCTTGCTATTTGCTGTTACGTTAATTTCAAGTATTGACTAGCTTTTGCTGCTATTGTGAATAGGATCTGTTTCAATTACATTTCTCTTCTATATTATCCTTGCTGTTATATTGGAGAGCTATTGATGGTTCTAAGTTTATATTCTGATTACTTATCTTACTGTTTGTAATAATTCCGAGTTGATTCTCTTGGACTTTTTTGATAGACAAGAGTAGTTCATGCAAATGATTTGCTGCTTCCTCTTAAATATTTATGAATCTTCATTAATTTTCCTCTATTATTGCATTAGTTAGAAGCTCCAAAAAATGGCGATTAGGATGGAGATAACAGCAAGCGTCTTTTTTGTTAGTGATGCCAGCTTTTAGCAGGTTTTTATATATTTGCTGTAGATTTTAATCATCTCTTTCGTATATATTTGGAAATATTTCTATTTCTATTTCAGTGGGAGCTTATATTATGAATAAAAGTTGAAATTTATCAATGCTGTTTTTGCCATCTTTCAGAATCAGCACCTATTTTTCCACATTAACTTCCTAATGTAACCATTATAGCTCCGTTTTGTTTCCTTGCAGGGTGCCAATCTGCTTCCTGGCCCAGGCACCTTGAAGGGGCCCTCTGTGCCAGCCTTTGCCCTCTGCAGCTGGGGGAAGCTCACCTAAGACTCCCTAAGCTTCTGCCCCCCTCCAAGAGCAAGGCACGCACATGGAAATCAAGTAGTAAAAAGGGGCTGGAATTCAGACGTCTTTGGAGGGGATGCTGTCTGTCTGTCTGTCTGGCATCTCCAGAGCTCCAAGGAGAGGCTCTGCACAGCTGTCACTTAAACTCCTAGGGAGAGGGTACTGATTGGCTGCTGACTTCTAGGGAGAGGATACTGATTGGCTGCTAATGGCATCTCAGGATCTCAGAGGAGAGTATCATGTGGCTGGGACTCTGACCCCTATGGAAAGTGCTAGCATCTCCAAGGAATGCAGTGAGGCTGATTGTGGGACTGCTGAAGGAAGCTGGAAATAGGAACCAATGTCCACTGCAACCTTTCACCACTAGAGCCATTGCTAGGGTTACACTAGCAGGAATGGACTCAGGCAAGAAGGACCAAGTCCCTTCTCCCCATCTCTTGCCTTGTGCTCTCCTTCTAGTTACCCTCAAATGGCAGAGAGCCAGCTGGCAAGCGAGAGATGAACTTTTCACATTGAACCCGGTAATGCGGAGCAGGGTACAGAAGAGTGCGAAAAAGGGGAGATACATGGACCTAACATTCATTGTTCCTGCTCTGGGGTGACAGTCACAATGTCCACTGTGGGTGATAATATTAATTACCCCTCAGGTTGAATCACAGTTTCACCTTCTCTGGAATCTAAAGACTGAATTGTAAAATTAACCTTCATCAACAATCCTTTAACAAAATCATCAGGGGAAAGGAGGATAGTGGAGAAAAGAAATTAGTAATATAGACAAGTATAAAATATACACGCCTGATAAGCAAGAAGAAAATACACGTCGGTACAACACTCCTTGCTTCCCTACTGGTCACCAGGCCAGAGCTGAATTCTACAACTTCTTTCTGCTATTCACGCCAAGTTCCATTTTCCTTCAGCCAAAACCTTGGTTGGTTGGGGTGACCCAAGTCTTCGTTTCTCACAAGTCTGGTTTTCCAGTGGTCCAGCTGTGTGTGGTAGCTGTAGCTTTACATTTTGGGACATGGGAGAATTAAGAGGTGCCCCCAGACGGTCCTCTGGGTTTTAAATATATTTTTTCATGGTTTTTTATAGAGAGGAAGGGAGAGTGATAGAGTTAGAAACAGCGATGAGAGAGAAACATCAATCAGCTGCCTCCTGCACACCCCCCACTGAGGATGTGCCTGCAACCAATGTACGTGCCCTTGACCAGAATCGAACCTGGGACCTTTGAGTCCGCAGGCCGACGCTCTATCCACTGAGCCACACCGGTTTCGGCAGGCCTCTGGGTTTTAGACAGAGTGCATCTATTGTAGAGTAAGTAGTAGCCCAATTTTTGGATCAGTTACTCCAGACAATAGAAGTACCTTCTCTTGTGACTGTTGGTTCACGGCAGGAGGAACCTATTCACTAAGCCCGTTGCTGTGATCCAGAGTGATCACAGCAACAAAGATTTCCAAATTAGCAGAGTTCGAAGTTGTGGGGACAAGATGCAACAGTTCTGTAAGTGGTTCTTAGCTAATAGGGACAGAAGGCACACCCACTCTGTGTGCGCTGGCCCTGTTATTGTGGATATGAGAGGAATCATGCCTTGCTGCTGAGCATTTAACGGAGTCTTCCAAAGGCCATTCCACTTTCCAGTTAGGCCACCTGCTTGGCAAGACTAGTGATTTCCATGGACCCAAGTCCATTGTTGCTATTTTGCTCTGAAATTAGTATATTGGTCGGAAGCAACTTTGATTAGAAAATCGTGATGGCAAGATTGCATCAATCCAGAGATGACAGAAATATTGTAGACAGTGATTAAACCAAAACCAGTGAGAGGCGGGGAAAGTGTGTGCGTGTGTTTGGGGGAGGGGGAGTTTGGAGAGGGAACAGCTGAGCTTCTGTAAAATAGGAAAAAAGGAATCTTAGTTTTAGAGCAGTGGTTCTCAACCTTCCTAAGGCCTCGATCCTTGCATACAGTTCCTCATGTGGTGGTGACCCCCAACCATGAAATTTTGCTACTGTTATGCATCGTGATGTAAATATCTGCATTTTCCGATGGTCTTAGGCGACCCCTGTGAAAAAGTCGTTCGAGGTCGCGACCCACAGGTTGAGAACCACTGTTTTAGAGTCTGGAGAGCTGATCCTCATTTCCAAGATTCCTGCTGCCTAAGGAGTGGTTTCTGGGCAAATCAGAAAAAGGCGCCTCCTCCTTGTAGTGCTTTACTGCCCTCTGCTGGAGAACTGGAGTAATAACACTGTAAACAGGGAGTGAGAAAGTGTCCTCGGGGTTATGCAGTGCCCGGGTTATGAAGCCGCAGTGCAGCTGTCCGGCAGTCACCAACCTGACACTCTGATGGGACCCTTTGCCTTGGAGCTGTGAGGTGAGGTCGCTGTGTCGGGGTGGCCAGAGCAGCGTGGCCTGTCCTCCTCCCGAGTGCCGTCACCACAGGTCAGGAAAGCACCCTTTGGCTGTACCTGCCGGCTAGATGCTTGGGTTTCCGAGGCTCCAGCTGTGACACGCAGAGAAGAAATTCCTGGAAGTCTATATTGTGCACTTGGCTCTCTTCCTTATTCTAAAGCCCCTGCAGTCCTCGTTTCTGTCCACTGCACCCAACTGAACGCTGGCAGGGTTGGGGGTGAGCTGTGAGGAAGTCAGATCTCCACAAGCACATTTCACTCGGGTCTGAACTTTTCCACTCCAACCCTTGGCCTCCGCTTCTTGGCTCCGTCTTTCGTGGGTGAGAAGTGGTCCCACTAGAAAGAGGCTGGGGAATTCTTTGTGCTAAACTCAGCACTGCCAAGAGTTTACACACTGCCTCTCCCACGGGTGTTTGCACGCAAAGAACATGGCCGCAGCAGTCACGGAGAGGTTCAGACTGGGGTGACTTGGAGTCGTTAAGTGTTCCCATTTGCTAGCATCCTGACGTGTGGATGGCCAGTTACCACACTTCTGCCCAGAACGGGTCTCGAAGAGCCAGGTACCCACCGGCTCTCCCACTGTGTCTCCAGCTGAGAGGGGAGTGGGGACTTTAAACAGACCTGGTCACCGGAGCAGGGAAAGGACACCCTGGGAAAGGGCTGAGGGAGTGTTATGGAGTCAAGAGTCTCAGAAAGGGAGCAACTTTATAAGATAAACTAGAGACCCGAGGCACTAAATTCCTGCATGGGTAGGGTCCCTAGACCTGGCCGGCAATCAGGGCCGATCTGTGGGGTGACTGGCAAGGCTATTGGGGGGGTGCCCCCGCTGGCATTCACCTTGGCTGGCTTAGGGCCTGTGGACTGGGGGCAGCTCCTGCATTGAGCGTCTGCTCCCTGGTGGTCATTGCACATCATAGTGACTGGTCATTCCTCTGTTCGGTTGATTTGCATATTAGGCTTTTATTATATAGGATGGCCCACTCCTTCCTAGTATCTCAATCCCTCTCCATTTTTTCTACAAGAAGGTTACCAGCGTCTACTTACATGTCCCCAAGGACAAGGAGTTCACAATCTGATAAAGTAGATCTGCCTGTCTCTGTGAGGATCTGACTCAGGAAGTACTTCTGTCCCATCTTTCTCCTGCCTCATCCCTTCTCCTACATCTCAGTCTGGCCCATGAACCCTGCTCCCCGTGATGGCCTCCACATCTTTGCAGGTACCCCAAAGTGTTCTCCTCTCTAGGGAACGTTGATTGATTAGGACTCTGCGGCTGCAAATGACAAGCTCGGCTCTTGCTAGCTTCGGCAAAATAAGAGGAATTTGTGGGCACCTTGGGATAGCCAGGGTTCTGTGGGTCCAAGAGAGTCAGTGATGTCATCCGGGTGCTGCTGTGTCCCTTGCCCCTGGCTGTGCGGCTTTCCTTCACAGGCAGGTGGGTGATGGTCCCTGGCACTGCCAAGCCTCTGTCCCACCTGAACAGAGTCCGTCTCTCATGATGGCCCCAAGGCACAGGTCAGGATTAACTGCAGTTCAGAGGGAACACAATTAGAGGTGGCTCAAGGAGGGCGTCTGTGCACAGGTCAGAGGTGAAAGGTCAGGGATCTAGTCTACTCAAAGGTAGAGGCCAACATTTTTCAAATTTCCAGCTGCCCAGAGGTCCATGGCAGGATGAGCCGATTATCTTCCTGGAGAGTCGCTTTTCTTCAGTGGAAGTAATTTCAAGCACTATTTTTAGATTTTAAACAAACACAGAAACCTCATGGAGCAGAATGCAGATTTTGTATATAATTTTGAGACAAATCCCAAGACTTCAAAGAAATTTCACACTTGTGCCAGCTGCCTGGCCTGCTGGCGAAACGTGTTCATTCTTGTATTAGCAGGCTTTTGGGGGTAAGATGAGAAAGTGCTGGAGAGAAGTCCTGGGCCCCCTCTCCACATAGCTGCAGAGGAGGCCTGTGAGGAGATGGCTGCAAGGGAGCAGAAACAGCTGCCCCTAAGTTGACTTTTTATTGAACTTCTAGTATAACTTACATAACATGCACAAGTGTTGTTATAGCCTGTACAGCTCAATGGCTTTTACAACCGTGTAACCACCACCGTTTACAGGTCATTTCCAGAGCCCTTTAATCAAAACTTATCAAGGTAACACTGTAAGGGTGGGTTTATTTATACCCATTTTACAGATGAGTACACTGAGGCTCAAGGGAGGGCTGTGCATAGCAGCTAAGGGGTGGGACCAAGATTCCTCTGTCTCTTACCAAAGCACATGATGGTTCATACAGGCTATACAACAGCATTTCTTCTTTCCCTTCTCACCCCTCCTCTCACTTTCCTCCTCCTACCCCGCTCCCACCCCAGCTTCTTCTGAGGGCCCGTTACTATTTTGTCGATTTACCACCAGATGGAGCCAACGGACCTGGGATCTGTGGACCTGGAGGCCTTGGGCCTGGCCAGCGGTCAGGATTTCCTGGCTTTATCGGGGAAGCAAGGGGAATTCGTGAATGTTCAAACTGGGTCCTGCCCAGCTGACATGGTAGAGGTGACCCCATCCCAGGCTCTAGACCAATGACACCCAGACAGACAAAACGATAGAAGTGCAGATTGGGGCTCAGACTGAGATAAACCCTGGGCTAGGAGCACAGAAACCTGAGTTTTGTGGTTACCGGTCACATGTTCTCTGAGTCACCTACCTGCCCAACCTCAGTGAGTGGTCTTCCTCACCCACAAGGTGAACTCAGTCCCACCCCCATCCCTTCGCGTTTGTTATGCTCTTCACCTGGCATACGCTCCCCTCCACAGTCTGCCCAGCAGTCAGCCAGCATAAGAAGCCCAGGTCCATGCCACCCTCCCTGCGCCCCTGTGCTCCCCCCGTCTCTCCCCTCCCAGGAAGGCTTCCCTGACTGAGAAGTCTGAATGGACGATCTCAGCTGTCCAACGGTTTAGTGAGAGTGAGACTCCTGTCCAGGCTGCTGGTGTCTTCTATCCCTCTTCCCCGGAGCGACTGGGTCACAGCGGGCAGCGAGCCTGCCTGGGCCCCAGCTCGGGGCCTTCACCTGGTGCCAGCCCTGGGGGACCGCGGCGAGGCTGGGCTTGTGTCTTCCTCCATGTCCAGCCCCTGGAGAGTCAGCCTCCCGGAAGGCAGGTCAAGAAGGGCCATCGGAGCTCATTCATCACACAGCGGCCCAGGTCACGCAGCGCCTTGCCCACAGGCCTTGGCTCCGTCGGGCTTCAGGCCTGCGGCTCAGAGCTCCCCAGAAGGCCCTACCGGAGGCTGCCCAAGTTTAAGGACCTGGCCACACCCTCTCGTTGGCTGGAAACTGCTTGCCAGTCCCTCCTCTGACAAAGCAGGCACACCAGTGTCTACTCTCAGCCATCAGGCATGTGTGGGGCGGTGGGGAAAGGAGCCTGGAGAAGCTGCCTTCCCAGGAAAAGTCTGTGTGCCCCCCACCCCAAGCCCTGGCAAACTGTACCTCTGTTGGAAGATGCCAGAGCTGTTAGGTGCCCAGCCTTTGGAGTCAGACACTGGGCTTAAAATTCCTCCTCTATCGCTTATCATTGGCATGACCGTGGCCTAACCCTTAACTCGGGAAGTTTCTTAGCCTGAGAAATGGGAGGAGACACCGTTCTTGCTGTTTCTTTCACCGGTTGCTGTGCATTCCGCGAAGAAGCACATGCCAAACTTGCAGTGCAGGTCTGGCTGCAGAAGTCTCACGAGCTCAGTCCCAGGGGAGAGGGCTCACCCACGTAGAAGGACAGTAGGTGGGAGGCCTGGGTGTTGATCAGCTGACTGTGATGCAAATGTGCTCTCTCCCCTCCGTGATGCCACTACATGTAGATCTGTGGAGGAGAGGGCTGCTGCTAAGGGCCATCTCACCAGCCAATCAACAGCAGGAATCTGTGGGTGTGGCCTGCCCAGGAAAGGGAGGAGGGAAAGGGGAGGCAAACAGGGAGGACAGGAGCGCTCTGGGCTGCCAGTCAGGAGATAGGGGTTAAGTGTGAGCTGGAAGATAATGAGCTATTTGAGCAGGCTGTGAAAAGCCAACATGAGTTTTTTTCATCTGTGACATAGGGCTGGCCTCTCTGCCTATTTTTCTCATAGAATGTGAGGATCCGGTAAGATGATGGATAGGACAGGGTTCTGGAAGGTTCTGGAAGTGCATAGCAAGGTTTCAGTCTTCTGGATCTTAGGGGCAATTTGCCAATCTGTGTAGCTGAGGGCTTGCTCTTTTGATTATTCACATTTTCTAATTTTATTTTAGCCTTTGGATGAACATGTTTTTTTAAAAATGTGACCTATTTCCATACTTTATGAAATAGAGTATCCTTTGAGTAACTTGTGTTGATTCTTTTGAAATCTACCGTGCGATGCCCAAGCCTGGGCCTTTAGAAAAGGTTTTGGTCTCCTCATGTCAGCCGTCCTTTCTCACTGCTGTCGGGGTATCTGCCTCAGCCACTCTCCCATCCTGTAAAGCTTTCCACTTTGAATCTGCTTTGTATGTAAAGTACGGCTAGCTGTGTCCTGAGCAAGAGGGGTTTGTGAATCAAGTGCCTGAGCTATAAAGTGGGGCAGCCGACCGCATGGCCTTCTCACTCCCGGTCTTGGCTATGGACCCAGGAGATGGGCAGCCAGAGCCCTTGGTCTTAATCCAAGGTCACACCTTCCCAAGGACTCCTGTAGTCACACCCCTGCTCTATTGCTTCACCCCATTCCCCCCCTTGCCCTCCCTCACCTGACATTTTCAGTGGCCCCACTGGTTGTTACCGATGGCCATGTCTAGACCATCCCAAAGGGCATCTCTCTTCCATTTCCTTCGATTCTCAAAACCTTTGGTGTCTCTGCAGTGCTTCAGAATAAAGCCTAAACTCCATTGCTTAGCATAACACTTCCCAAGGTCCCTTCCTTGGGGACCCTTCTGGCCTCTCTTTCCACTACCATCCCATCCCCACACCCTTTGCGGTAGCCATGAGGAACCAATATGAGAGTCTACATTTCTCTGGCTTCCCATGAGTTATTCTCTCTACCCTGTCCCCCCTTCCTCACCTGGGAAAATTCAGCCAAGTATCACCTCCTCCAGGTATTCTCCATCACCCTCTTCTAGGCTGATCCAAGTGCTTCCCCCTCCATGCCTCACAGTCTGTGGTAAGATTTTGGAGCCTGACCACCTGGGTGCAAATCTCAGCCTTGCCTCTTCAACCCCGAGTGACCTGGGGCACGTCAGCTGACTTGGTTTTACCCATCTGTAAAATGGGACTAATCACAGTAGCCAGTTCATGATGCGTCAAGCTCCTAGTGCCATTCCCGGCGTACAATCACCCGATTAGTGTGAGCTATTTTGCTTCATTACTGATTTCCAGTCTCCCCCACTAACCCTAAGCTTTTCAAAGGCTGGCCCGATCTTCATTCCTCTGATTCTTCCTCCTCGGTGCTTGTGCAGAACCAGGCACATAGCAGCTGCTCCATGACAGCCAACTGTGTGAAGGGAAGTCAAGTCCAACATTGGTTGAAAGGGTCCTTCTGCAGCATGAATGAACACCCGGCACTCTGTGTTGAGTTTTCCTTGCATGTCAGTCTTCTCCCTGAACCAGATGGAGGGGAACAAAGCTGTTCCTTTCGTTGGCCGTGGAGCCAGGCACTGTGTCTGGTACACTGAGGCCTGGGGGGGATCCTAGAAGGTGAGCCCGGGTGCTATCCGTGGTGCTGAAGAGAACTGAGCCGTGACTAATTCTCCTCCCTGAGATGGATGTTGGGAAGTGGAGGGATTTGCTTCAGGGAAGCCAGGAATGGATTTTTCATTTCCAGATCTCAGCCAGCACATTTTGTTCTGACGTTTCCCTGGCACCTTTGACAATGATGTGATGTTGCCTGCACAGCTCTTTCCCCAGCCTTCCAACTTTCTTGGAGAACTGTCATATGCCCACCATCCTCTCCCGCCCGCAGGCACCTCCAGACTTGGATGCGTTGCCCAGAGACCTGGATTGGAGACGGGAGCACAGCTGTCCTTTCATAGAGACGCCTCGGGATTTCAGAACTGGAAGAGACACAAGAGACACTCATCTAGACAGTTGAGTTTACATACAGGGAAACTGAGGCTCAGCCAGGAGAAGGGATTTGTTTAAGGTGACATGGCCAGGAAAGGAGAGGGTTCTGGATAGAGGGGGACTCTTCAAATTCATGATATATTGATATGTTATGACATTAGTCAGAGGTCTGGGGTCACTCACAGGATGGAGGTCAAGTTATTTTCTACTTAGCTTCAGGGAATGTCTTTGATTAAACCCTAAAACCAAGTCCCCTTACCCCACCCTTCATTCCATTTACCTCTCAGCCATTCTGTAGGGTTGGTGTTGACATCCCCACTCTCTAGATGATAAAACTGAGGATCAGAGGGGGTGATGAGACCAGTTCAAAGCCAGGCAGCTGCCTCCCTGCCAGGGTTGGCATGAAGATCATGTGAGGTGAGCAGGCAGGAGTTCCTGAAGCGAGTCTGGCAGAAGATGTGCTTGGAAATGACACCATCCTATTTTCCAGCCCGAAACAAACAGTCTTCACATTTCAAAGTGGAAAAAGGCCTATCTGTTCACGCCTCTGCCTATCGGTGCCTCTGTGATTCCGCAGCCTTTGAGCACAGTCTCCTCGGAGATAAGGCAAAGATGCTGAAGATCAAAGCCAGTGGGGTGGGTGCCGGGGAGGCAATGGGGAGTTGCTTAGCATATGGAGGGAGAGGCTGAAGGAGTGGACTGAGGACATCTGAGGGTGACCGGCCCGGCCAGAATAATGGACACCCACCAGACACGATCCAGGGCACCTGGGCTGAAACCCCAGTCCCACCGCTTACAGCTCTGGGATCTGAGATCGAGTCACCTGTGTCTATGACCATATCACCCTGAACTCGCTCGATCTCGTCTGATCTCGGAAGCTAAGCAGGGTCGGGCTTGGTTAGTACTTGAGAGAGAGAGAGTCATCTGTGATTCTGGAACCTCAGTTTCCAGCTTTGAAAAATGGGAATAGCAAGTCCTACCTGAGAGTGTTAGGAAGAGTGAATGAGATGATTCACACAAGGCATCCAGCGTGGTGCCAGGCTCGATGAGTGTCAATTTCCTTGTCAATTCTTGTCCTCCTATCCTCACCTACGTTTAGTCACCAAGCATTTATTCAGCACTTCCTATGTGCCAAGTGCTATTCCAGTTCCTGGTGACCTGGCAGTTAACAGAGTTGACATTTGATTGGAGAAGTTAGAAAAAAAGAAACCAAAAAATAATGAAATGTCAGCTATTGGTAAGTGCTTCTACCAAGAACATCCAACTTCATGGCAATAGGGAGTGGAGGATGGCAACATCAGGAGAATCGAGTGGGTGATGAGATGACAATGAGCAGAAGCCTGGATGGAGGTTTGGAGGAAAGAGCATTCTAGGCAGAGGGCATAGCAAGTGCAAAGGTCCTGAGGTAGGCACAAGCTTGGCACCCTGGGAAGGAAGTCACTGTGGCTGGAGTATAGGCAATAAGAGAGGAGGAAGGAGAGATGGGCAGGGCCTCAATCAGGTGCTGAGACATTTATTTATTTTACCCTCTTCCAGTCTTTTGTTGTGGTTAATCCTCTCCGGAGGATATTTTTCCCATTGCTTTTCCTAGAGAGTAGAAAGGAAGGAGAGAGACAGACATAGAGGAGAGAAAGAGAGAAACATCTATTGGCTGCCTCCAGCACACGCTCCAACCCTTGACTGGGAGGCAAACCTGTGACTTTTTGCTGCAAGGGCTGACTCTCTAACCACTGAGCACACCGGCCAAGATGAACTCTCTCCCTGTCGTGATGGACCCTCAGCTCTTGGGAACTCTTCTATTTTTCTGAGTCTCCTGGTAGGCTGTAAAGTCAGTTCACTAGGCAGGGCCTTTGACCTCAGCAATGAACCTCCACCCTGGGTCTGTCCTTAAAATGTCAGAACAAGGAGGGTCCCTGGAGATGCTCTGCTGGTCCAAAACTCTCATCTCATTCAAATGGATCACCTGAGGCCCAGAGGCAGAAACGGACTTGACCAGGGTCATACCATGAGTTAGTTATCTACCAAATAGCATTCTATACATTCTGTCTCCAGTAAAGGACAAGAAGTAGCCCTAACCAGTTTGGCTCAGTGGATAGACTGTCAGCCTGTGGACTCAAGGGTCTCAGGTTTGATTCCGGCCAAGGGCATATACCTTGGTTTCGGGCGCATCCCCAGTAGGGGGCGTGCAGGAGGCAGCTGATCGATGTTTCTCTCTCATCGGTATTTCTATCTCTCTCTTCCTTTCCCTTCCTCTCTGTAAAACATCAATTTTATATATATATATATATATAAATTTTTTTATTGTGTTACAAGTATACATATCTTCCCATTGCCCCCCCCCCCAGGCATACCCTAACCCCCCAGTGTCTGTGTTCATTGGTTATGCTTATATGCATGCATACAAGTCCTTTGGTTGATCTCTTATCTACCCCACCTCTCCCTAACCTTCCTGCTGTAATTTGACAGTCTGTTTGATGCTTTACTGCCTCTGTATCTATCCTTCTAAATATTTTAAAAAGAACAAGAAGTAAGCATCGTGGGCTGGTATGGCAGCTCTACAATCATCAGTGATTCAGGCTGCTCCTAACTTGCTCGCCATCCTCAACATGTGACTTCCTCCTCAGAACCCAAGATGGCTGCCCCGGCTGCAGCCATCATGTCTGCATCCCAAAGCAGAAAAGGAAAAAGGCTGGACAAGAACCTGCCCTTCTCCAGAAGGATGGGGCCAGGTGTTGCAGGCATATTACACTGGCCAGAACTTAGCCACCTCACAGCAAAGAAGGCCGGGAAATGTAGTCTTTACTCAAGACAGCCACTTGCCCAGCCCAAATTTAGGAGTGTCCTTCATTAGGACATGGGGGAGATAATGAGGGACCGCTGGCCATCTCTGCCACAATGACAAAGTTGAGGCTGAGACCCACAGGTCCTGACTCTGCAGTGCGCTCTGCACTGCCCTCTCTTCCTGCCTGCCCACCACCATGATGAGCAAATAGCAGCCACATGGGGGGGGGGGGGGAACCCCTTGGGGGAGTGCCCTGGAGGATGCAGAAAGAGGAAGAGGTGCACCCGGATGTGGGCCCTCCCACCAGCTGCTGAGCCTCCCCCATTGCTTGCACTGAGCTGGCAGGTGGCCCTGAGGCCCCGGACAGGGAGGCATGGCTGTCCCTCCCCTCCCCACCCCCTTTTTTTGGAGAGGCAGCTGGTGACACAGCTCCCGCAGCTCCCCATTGTTCGCAGTGAACAGGGTGGCAGGTTGGTGGGGGCCACTGTGGCAGCAAGTGGAGGGAGGAGGGAGGTCATTAAGCAGCAGGCGAGGCCAGCCTGCCCAGCCCTGCACCCCACTCTGCCCCCCTCCCCCAGGCCTGTGCTGGTGGCTGGACAGAGCATGGGCAGGGCTGGCCTGCGGTTCTTCTCTCCTCCCGTCTGATAGGAACACCAAGTGCCTCCTGCTCCATTTCCTCCCTCCTGTCCCTCTACCTGTCCCTCCTTCAAGTCCACCCTCCTTTTTCTGTCCCCTCCTCTCTCTTCATTTACTCCTTTCCCAGTGTCTTACCACGCCTCTCCTCCTTCCTCCTCTTCATTCTTATTTTCCTTTCTTCTTCCTACATTTTCTTTCTTCCTGTCTTTTCCCCCCTCCCTCTCCTGCCCTCTTTACTTCCCCTACCCCTTGGCTGTCCATGCCCCACTCTTGTGCATCCTCCTTGCAGCTGGGAGCAAGACTGGGTCAGAGGACCTTCGCAGAAGGCCCCTCCTCCCTGTCCAGCATCAGGGGTCAGAAGAGAGCGTGGCTACCTGCCAACCTGTGGCCCCAGCCCTTCCCCAGGTGGAGACCAGGGACTCGTGTCCACTGAGCTCCAACTACATGCTAGCCACGAGGATGTCACTTAAATTTAATTCACCTTTTCCACAATCCCTCGAGGCTGGTTGTGATTGTTCCCATTTTATAGATAAGAAAACTAAGGCTCCCAGAGGCAAAGTGTGGTTTGAAGCCTCACAGGGAACGGCTGGGAGCCTCGTTGTCGAGCCACTGCCAGTCCCAGCCCCGGTCTGACTCAGTCCCCACGCCTGTTTGGCAGCCCACTCCTCAGCCCTCGCAGAGACGGAGGGATCCGGAAGGTACCACAGCGGCAGGCCCCCAGATATTTGTATCCCACATCCTGGTTCCTCAGGGCTGCTCAGCCTCAAACTTTAAATAGTCTTCCCTCACCCACTCCTGCAATAACCACCTGTCATACACAGATCCACACCCACACACAAGAAACATCCACAACAGATATGACCTACCTGCACCGGCAGCAGAGAGCATACATAAAGGCAGGGATGGTGATGGTGATGATGATGGGGATGGGGAGGGTGGTGGTGGTGGTGGTGGTGGTGGTGGTGGTGGTGATGGTGATGGTGATGGTGGGATCCTGAAGGCGCTTTCTCCAGCCCCCTCAGCTATGAGCTTAAGAAACCTAACATGTTCCTATTACAAGTATTTTGCTGGTCTTTGGTGGGCTGGCTTCCATAGCTCACCATTCAGGTGGTGGATGACCTGGGCGGGAAGGTGGGGTGTGCACGGACGGGTCAGGGTGCACAGGGGTCTTAGGAGGCGCTGGCAATGCGGTTTTTAGGCTGGTGGTGAGGCCTTAATTTGTTTTATTTGTTATAAATAAACTAGAGACAGGGTGCATGGATTTGTGCACCAGTGGGGTCCCTCAGCCTAGCCTGCACCCCCTCACAATCTAGCGGGTCAGGGGATGTCAGAGAGCAATTTCAACCCGATCCTTGTAGACCAGGCCAAGGGATGAGCCCCTAGTATGCATATAAGATCTTTGGTTGATCTCTTCCCGTTCTCCCCTCTTGCGTTGGGCATCTGCCCCCTGGTGGTCAGTGCGCATCATAGCGACTGGTTGAACAGTTGAACAGTCCCTTAGGCTTTTATATACCACTATATAGGTTATTTTTCATGTGGATATGTTCTATACATCATTTCATCTGTACATAATATACTTCACCATGACAAGAATAAATTAGAAAGTTAATATAAAAAAGAAAAAGGCTACAGAAGCTAAATCTCTGCCAAATGCCCAGGGATAACTTGACTAATTGGCACCCATTGGCCTGAGAACAGCAACATAGCTTCCAGGCCAGGAGAAGCCAGGCATGGGGTGGGGGTAGGGGGTGGCGCACACAAGACCCCCTGGAGGGAGGGGGTCTGAACAAGCAAACTGTCCTCTCCTCCACTCAGGGACACCTACCCGCCCGCACCCCCCTTCACCAAACCCAGGTCTTGGCTCTGCCTGCCTCGTGGGGAAGAGGGTGGCCTTTAAGTGTTTGTTTAGAGACGCCATGTCCTTAAATGGCTGGGTTTTTAAAATATGTATGTGCCTGCATCTGACTTCATCTCTCCACCAACAGCTCAGCATCAGCAGCCAGAGGGCAGGCTGGAGAGGAGGGAGGGAGGGAGGGACCTGGGCCAGAAAACCCAGGAGAGGAGGCAGGAAGGGGGAGGCGAGGCACAGTCAGGGGCCTTGGGGCACATGGGGGAGAAAGTATCGACCCTGAGTGTCAGCGACAATGCTGCAGAACAGGTGTACAGACCGTGATGGTGGCAGTTGAGGGGACTCCAAACGCTGGTTGGCTTTTATCCACATTGGATGCTTCTGCCCCTGGCCCTCAGCACCTGCTATTCTTTCTGCCTGGATCATCACTTCTTTTCTTTTCTTTTTTCTTTTCCTAAAACCTGCCTCCTGATCAAGGCTTCCCCTACCCATGGTCACCCACTGAAGGACCCACCTCTCCATGCACCGGCTGAATGAATGAACCATACCCACTGCAGGACGGATTGATGGGTTGGAGTAGGGTTCCTTTTGACAGGCATTTACTATGTCTTTAGACAATGATTTCTGTTTTATGTTTGCTTCTGCAGCCACATCAGAAAATCAAATGGCACTTTAAAAGTTGTATTTACCGACGCTATTTGAAGCAGGCCTTTCTTTAGCATGTGAATTATAGGTTAGATCGGAGCTATTGTGAAGCCCTGAGAAGGATTTCTGAAGCGTATCCAAGTCAGAAAGTGTATTATTTAACCAAAAAGAATAAGCTTTGGCATCCTGGTTATTTTATTTCAGTGAAACTTAGTATTATTTTAACAGACCTAAGCTTTGATTTCTGAATTTTTAACCTTTTGGACTGGAAATACGAAGTGGAGTCCTGTTTAAATAAAACCGAAATGGAACCATTTCAGCCCGGTCAATGAGAAACTCTAAATTTGGGGGGGAGGAGGTTAATCCTGTTTTTATTTTCTTGATTTTTCATTGCCAAGAAAAGCAGTACAAGATTTCCTGCTTTTTAACTTCCCAGATGATTTATAGATTTAGCACAACATGATTTATGGGAAAATATCAGGAGAAAATAACCTTTCTGTGTTAACAGAAGGAATTTCGAAAGAGATTATTCAATTAATAGTCTTCCTGTGTCCCTGGCCTGGTCTCTCTCTCCCAGAATCCTTTAAGGGCCTGCCTGAATTTGATGAGTTTGATATTAACATTAAAAAAAAATTCCTGATTTTCTTCTTCCCCTAAGACTTACTAGGAGCTCGCCGCTCTTACAGATCTGGCCTTGTCCTTTGCTCAGCTTCTGCCCTCAGCCCTCTGTGCTTCAGTCTGGTTGACCTCTAGTTTCCCAAACAAAATCTGCCCCGTGCTCTCTCCCTGGCCCTGTGCACACACTGTTCCTTCTGCTAGGCTTGCTCCCCTCCCTCCCCACTACTCATTTGCACAGCCTAGATGTCACTTCTTCCAGGAAGCCTTCCCAATACTCCTGAATGAGTGAGGCATGCCCCTTCTCTTTGCTCAGATGTCTTCCTACATGCTCTCTGTCATAATGCTTACCCTGCTATATAGCATCTTGGTGATTCTTCAGCTTCTTGTCTATCGCCTTTACCAAACTATGCACTTGACCATGGCAGGCACCCTTGTTTATATGCTCACTGATGGCTCCCTCGGCTCTACCATATGGTTGATAAATAATAGGGCCTCAATTAGTGGCAGGGAAACGAATGAATACATGGCTAGAACTTGATTGATATTCACCAAATGTTGGTTTCACATCATTTATAGTTTATCATGAATAGTTTTTATATGATTTCCTCTTAGTCATTAATTTGGACAATCACTCCATCCATCCATCCATCCATCTATCTATCATCCATCCATTCATTCATCCTCGCCAGCCATCCTGCCATTTATCCACCTATCCATTCATATATTTCTGTGGCTAGGCAAACATATGAGTTTGAAGTCATAGTAAGTCTTAGGGGAAGAAGAAAATCGGGATTTTTTTTTATGTTAATACCAAGCTCAGCAAATAGTAGGCACGCCTAGTTAGGGAGTAACAGAAATAGCACAGAAATGGATTACCCAGTAAAAGCTAAAGTGATTCAAGCCTTACACCCCAAAATCTTAACTCTTCCCTTCCTCTCTTCTTCCTTCCTTCCTTGATCAGGCCCTGTCTGACTATTGAATCAAACCAGATTTCAACCCTGAAGATGCTCTGAATTGAGAGGGGACAGTAGGTGTCTTCTATATGGACAAAGAACCATATAGAAGGTACAAAGTGGCCTGTGCTGCAAGGGAGGCCTCGATAATGTTTCCCGAGCACCTGGAGGAGGAGAAGGAGGCAAAACTGCGTGGAGGAGGGGACATTTGAACTGGATATTGATGGATGGAGAGGACTTAGGGAGAGAATAAGGGAGAGCATTCTAGAAGGAAGCCACCAAATGGGCAAAGACACAGAGGCAGGATAAATCCAGGCAGGTCCAGAGAATGGGGCAGCCAGGTTGGAAGGCAGTGGGAAGAAGAGGAGTGGGTGGGGAGGTTAGGGAGGGACCTCGGGCCAGATCACAGCCCCAGCCCTGGAGGCCAGCAGGGGATTGACAGATTGAGTAACTCATTCTGCTGGTTAGTATTATTTTAGCACTTACACTGCCCGCTGCCTCTCCCCTAATGGTCTGTCGTAGCACCTGGCCAGCTGCCCCTGCCCCCAGCCTTGTCTGTCCCTCCTCCCCCTTGTAGGAAGCAGAATCTCCTTAAAGGAGCAGCTCAGGGTGCCCTCCCCACCTATAGCCCTCTCTGCCTCCCTATTGTCCTGAGCATAAGTTTTAAGCTCCTGTCCGGGACTACAATCGCCACCCTCCTCCCCCCAACACAAATGTACTCCCCTGTGCCAGGCCTCATGGGTTTACTTTCATTTCTGTGAACGTCCCTGTTTCCTCTGCTTACGACAGCCCAGCCCCCACGGACCCAGGCTGCTCTGCAGAGGGTGTAGATTGGGGCAGATACTGATTCCTGGGGGACCCTTCTCTGGCTGAGGTAAGAACCCCTCCTACAGGAGCACACTGGGAGTTGTTGCCTGCTCACTTACCTGGTGTCCCCACTGGCCTGGGAGCTAGCTGTGAGGAAGAGGTTTGGGGTGCTCACCATTCCATCCCCTTCCACCCCCAGCCCAGGTGCCCCCCAGCAGGTCCTGGGTCTCTGGGGATGGAGGGGCAGAAGAAAAGGCCCTTAGAGTGAAGTGGGGTGTCTTCACCTCCCTACTTCCAGCTCCCTGCACGCCACAGGCCGAAGGGGGCCAGGTATGAGGGGCTGCAGCTGTCACCACAGCCTGGAGGTGAGAGTTGGGACAGTTGCACTTGGGAAGGGGCCCTGGGAGGTCTGGCAGCTCTGAGGCTGCCTCCAGGTGGGGAGGGAGGGCCAGCAGGGATAGAGGATGAGGCAGGGACACCTGCTAAGGGACAGGTCGCCACAACCCAGCCCTCAGGTTCTGGCGGGAAGGAGCCACCCCTTCTCGGTCTGACCAGGATGCACTGTGACTCTGGAGTCTGCATTCGTTTTTGCCTTTTTTCCCTTCTTCTCTATTTTATTTTTTTCCAGCTAACCCCACCTGGGGCTCCTAGTATTTTTGCTTTCTCCTGGCTCAACTGCTGAGAGGCCTTGTAGCTTTAACTGGCCCATTTTGTGCCTGCTGGAAAGATCTTCCCTCCTGCCCTGCCGCCCACCTCCTCCCCCGCCCCCGCCCCCACGGGGCCTGGGAGTAAAAGCGAGAAGTGAGGCTGATGATTATGGAGAGAGAGGCCGCTGAGCCAGACCGCCCGGGAGAAGGAAAAAGGGAGAGAGCAGAGACAGAGAAACAGAGAGAGACACAGGGCCAGCCGCACAAGAAGGGTGGGAGCCTGGAGGATTCGAGACAGAGACAAATAATTGACATGAGAGGGAGAAACACCGAAAAAGAGAGAGACACGGAGAAGCAAACAGATGGATTTATCTTCCTATTGAGCGACAAGAGCAAGAGAGACAGGCAGCCACGGAGAGGGGGAGGCAGCCAGGAGCCAGACAGCAGAGGGGAGCAGTGTCTCCAGGGAGGCGGAGGCGGGAGGGGGGTATTGGGGGGGTCGGTACATCGAGGTCTCCCGCGAGTGTCCTGCTTCTGGGGCCTAATTGCAGCATAGGGATGATAGATCACAGATCCCTATTATCTGCAGGAGGCTGCTGGCAAGGATGTCAAAGTGCTTTGTAAATGTAAGGCCTTTACAAATGGGGGGAAGGAGGAAACCATTATTCTGAGGGCCGGGGGGAGGCTTCCTATGGGTCCCCCTGTCTGCCTCTTGCATTTCAAACGAGTCAGGGCGGGAGAGGACAATGCCTACCGCACTCATCTGTCATTCAGCCTGTGACACATTTCCTGACCGCCCCCTCGCCGGGCTCTGGAGATAGAAGGTGAGGGGCGCGGTTGCCATCCTCCTGCTCAAGGCCTTGCCTGCGTTAGGTGTTCAGAACACGCTGACTGTTTACTGAATACACTGTGAGAGGAGCAGCTGGCACGGCCGTCCCCACTGTACCCTGGCATTTGCTGTAGCAGAGGGGTGTCCAGAGGAGGGAGGGGGGTCCCTACCTCCATCTGGGGGCAGTCGGGGACAGCTCCCTGGAGGAGGAGGCGATGGGGGAGAAGGCCTTGAAGGCTTTTCAGAGTGGAGAAGCCAGGGAGGACTTTCCAGGCAGAGGGATCAGCCTGTGCAAAGTGAAGGGGGATGAGGATGGGGAGGAGGGCTCTCAGGAAGTGGAGAGGTGGCTGGGGAAAGTGGGGGAGGTGGGAGAGACAGGGACATGAGGCTGGGAAAGTAGGCAGGCGCTGGACTGTGGGCGCCTTGCATGCCAGCCAAGCAGTTGGGACCATTGGTGGTGATGACCAGCAAAAGAAGAGCAGGATCAAATCTGAGTGTTTTTTGTTTTTTTTTTCAGAGAAATTCCACTGACAGTCCAGATAGGAGCTCTGGCTGGGGTGGGGGTGGGACAGGGGGTGGGAGAACATGAGGAGAGAGGAGTTGGGGGGCAGAAGTGGAGAACATGAGGAGCTAGGGAAAGCCCACGTGAGAGAAGGGGGGCTGCATCGGGGAGGGAAGGCCCGTGGGCGAGCAGGCCTGAGCATTTGGCCTCTGGCACCAGCCCTGCTGCCTCTTCCTGGCCGGGCCCACAGCCCAGGGCCCCAACACCTAGAGCTGAAGTTCATGGAGACTCTGAGACCAGCTGACCCAGGCTCTCAAACTCACGTGCCTTTGGGGGCCGTGGGAAGTGGCTGGTGAGAGAGGAGGAAGTGGTAGGGCCCAGGCCAAACTGGGATTTGCCTTCAAATTGCATTTAAAAACAAAACAATACAACAAGATGGTGGTCAAAAGAAATGTCGACTAAATTTGTCCCTCAGGGTCACTAGTTTTCGACCTCTGACTTCACCTCTCCCCCACATTTCCAAGGGGGAAACTGAGGCACAGAGTGAGCAACAGAGGCGTCCAAGTGTGAGCCCTCTGTGCTCCTAATCCAGCTGGATTAGCCCCTCCCCCTCGGTGTACAGGCGAGGAAACTGAGCCAGAGAGGGGAAGGGGCTTGCCTGAGACCCCACTGCTGTGGGGGAGGGCGGAGGGAGGAGGGAGGGAAATGGTGGAGGGCAGACCCCTCTCTCAGGCAATAGTCTTTTCAGGAAAATGACTCAGGCCCTGGCTTCACCAGGGACTGGCGGGAGGAGAAACCCAGGAGGAGGAGGAGGCGCTGCTAATTGGGTGATAAGCAGTAAGTAATTGGTGGTGGGAGGGGGAGGGGGCTTAATGAGAGGGTGGCTGGGCTGGGAGAGCAGAGTAAGAGCCAGCAGGGGAAAATGAGGCGTTTGGAAGGGGAGGTGCTCCCACTCCTGGTTGCAGCTTCCGCAGGCCCAGAGCTGCCAACCAGCTGCCAGGCGGCCCCCTCCCCCCTCCCCACCAGAGCTGGGGGCAGCTCAGCCTCAAAAGCCCAAATCACCCAGCCTGGGGCCCGCTGAGCTGCTGCTGATCTGCCACGCTGGACCTTGGAGAATAGCACGGCCATAATGACGCCTCCCACCTGCTCCGAGCTTTTAACTTGTTCAGCCACCAGCAAGGAGCCTGGCCTCACTTGCAGAGAAAGGGCAGTGGCGTTGGCAGTGGCCCTAAGAGCAGAAAAGGGTCCGACAGAGGTTACCTCCCTGAGCCCCAGTTTCTGCTACTGAGAAATGGAGGTGTTCTCTGCCTCTGGTTATCTTTTCAGCCTTATCTTCTACATCAGACCTCACCCACCCCAACCCTGGTCCACTCTCCCCGGCCCCAGCCACACACTCATCATTATAATTCGGACCACCGGACTGTGGGTCAGCCCCTCTGAGGCCTCTGCCTTGGTTCTGCCTCAAATGCCAACCGGCTCCAGGCTCACGTCCTTACAGTGAACTCCTCTTCAACCTACAAAGCCCAGTGCCACCTCCCTGGTTCTCTCCCAGCTGAATGGAAACACTCCCTTCTCCAGGAGGCCCCTGTTCTATGTAAATGACCTGCAGGTATTACACGTGTGTCATTGCCTGTCCCTTTCCCTTCGGGACTGGGGCTTCCTGGAGGCCAAGGCGACGGGACCTTACCTATCTCTGTATTCCCGAAGCCAAGCACGAGGCAAACACACGGTAAGTACCCAAGCAGCAGTTCTTGGATCGAAGGATCGATCACATGGGCTCATGTTTGTTATTTCAATGCCTGTTTCCTCTGCTGGACAAGAAACAGGGATGGAGGGAAGCCACGGGGGGCGGGGGAGTGGGGAGAGCAGATCTGCACTCTATTTACCTTTCTCTGTGTTTCCGGGCGCTGATCTCCGCAAGGGTGGCAGGTGGGGTAAACAGAGGAAAGTGCTTTGTTCGTCATAAAGCACGATTTATGGGGAGGGAGAGAAAAAGAAGGGAGTCCCTGTAGGGAAGAGAAGCCAGATGAGCACAGCATCTGCATGTGTCCTTAAGGTGTTAGGTCTGTCTGTCTGCATGGTATGTCTCCATATGTGTTATGTGGGTCTCATTTGTGGGGGTCTGTGCCCGTACATAAGGATGTAGGTGTTTGCTTTGCGTGTGCATGAGTTACTGTGTGGCGTGTGGGTGCTACTGTCTTTCTCGGTGTTATTTGTCTAGAGTCTGTGGTAAGTCTGCATGTGTCTAACTGTGTATGTGTCTGCGGTTTGTGTGGAGGTGTGTGCCTGCAGGTGTGGGTGTGTGTGGGTGTAGTGTTGTGTCAGGGGATGGGAGATGAAGTAGAAGGAAGAAGAAAAGACACAACTTGTGATTGTCAAATGCTAAGTACAAAGATATTCCCGGCAGAGACCCACGTGCCCTGCCCACCCATCCCCAGCATCAGCTCCACCGGCTCATTCCTTCACGCACTGAGGCACCGATGCTGACCCTGCCCACTCTCTGCTGCTTGCTCCAGGGGTGCCCAGTTTCCTGGAGAAAGCAGGCAGGCAGCAGCCACGGAGGTGTGCCACCAGCGCTATGACAGAGGGACACAGGGGACGTGGGGGTGCAAAGGAGGGGCCCTTCATCCAGTCGTGGGAGTCATTCCGCTGAGCCTGGGACAAGCATCTCACCTGGATGGCATTCCTGGCAGTGGAGGCTGCTGTGGACCTCTGCCCTGGAGGGGCTCCCTGCCTTGGAGGGCCCCTCCCCCCCTCCAGGTACCAGCTCTGCCTAATTGGCTGAAGTCCCCACCTTTGCGTCCTCCGGCCCACACCGGCAGAGAAGAGGATCAGCCTCACTAAGAAGCAGGGGAAGAAAACAGCAATGAGGGAAAACACTCCCTTTCCGGACTGCCAGTCTTCATGTAAATGAACGGCCACGGGAAGATGGAGAGGGCTCCTGGCTCTTCCTCTCTGCAGGGGCCTGGCCAGGTGGGCGCACAGATAGGGACTTATCTGCGCATGCCCAGCCTGCCTGCTAGCCTGGCGGTTCCTGGAGAGCAGAGGGACATTTCTCTGTGTCTTCCTCACCCCCCTCCACCCCTCCTTCCCCAGGCCCTGTGTGGCTGGACAGACCTGCAAACAATGCAGCCTCTAAGAGGGACACGGGTCTGAGCTTGGGGCCTCTGGCTGGCAGAGCCACACCCCGTTGGGCTGAAAAGAGAGCTGATTAGGAGGCAGGCTCTGGGCGAGAAAAGATTGGGCTCCTGTGACTAATGTGATTTTAAATCCTATTCACAGGCAGGTCTGGAGTTGTTTTTGTTTTTCGTGTAAGAAAAACCCTTGAGAGAAGAGCTGAGATGGCAGATGAGTCAGAGCCCCGAAGGCTTTCATTTCGCTCAGTGTCCCTGTCATCACGGAGCACCTCTGACGCACCTGGGTCGGCGCTGCGCGGGCAGAGCCGGGAAGTCGTGACCTTGGTGGGGTGTTGGGAGGGGGAGGTGGCTCAGGCCCCGGGGCTGGGGCTGCAGAGAAAGGGCAGGTGCTGTTTGGAGGGACGAGAATCTGGAAGAGCTTCATGGAGGAGGTGGTATTTGAGATTCACTCTGAATGTGGAGAGGTATATTTTGAGAAGAGATCAGCATGTGCAAAGGCCTGGAGGTAGGAATGTGCGGGTATTTTTCAGAGTAATAAACAGCACCCTTTGGCTTTAGAGCCACATACTGGCAGGAAGAGGCACAGTGCACTCCAGGGAGGACCCGGTGCCAGCCCTGGGCTCCTGTCTTCCGTGACACGTCATGTGTCCTGGCTCCATTCATGTCTGCTCTCCGCGGGCGTGTGTAGGGCGGATAGAACCAGACCGGAAATAGGGCAGCAGAGATGAATGAGACGTGTGTGTGCTCACACCAGGGCCATCCATGCCGGGGGCAGACGCTGGCCGTTAGCTCATCAGGAGCGTTGGTGTTGTTTCTGGAGATGGGGCTCCAGGCAGCCACTGTCCACCTGATTGAACCCAGTCCTCTCACTGTGGATGGGGAGTCCCTGCCCAGGGTCTCAGGGACACAGAGGTCACAGTTTCCTCAGTGTGAGGCCAGAGATGGTTGCATGGCAGCAGTTACAGCTGTGCTTGCAGAAGGACCCGTCAGTGCTCACGACGGAGACACATGGAACCTTGGTCTCCCATCTGGGAGGGACTGTCTGGTCTGAGGCCCTCCCTGCTCTGTCGGTGTGACCACCACCCGCAGGGCTGGCCCCGGGGACTCAGCATTGGGAATGGGGTGGCCAGTCTCCTTCCTGACCAGCACGGTCTGCCTCTCCCAAGGGCCCGGGCCCAGATCTCCACCACAGAGCTCCTGCACCCTCTCTCTCTTGTGTTCCTTCTCTGGGATTCCAGCTCCAGCTCCAGCCTGGGGTCTGAGGCTTCTCAGAGAAGATGCCCTTGAGGAGGGAGGCCCAGGCCAGGTGGCCTGGGTCTGAGGGACACGGGTCTGAGATGGGGCCTCTGGCCGGCAGAGCCACATCCAGGAAAGCACAGGTGCCTCCTATGTCTGGGTTCCAAGTCCACCTGGGCCCGCATCCCCTGGTGGTGGGGCTGGAGGAGGCTCATTAAAAAATGCAAATTTTGCTGAAACCGGTTTGGCTCAGTGGATGGAGCATCGGCCTGCAGACTGAAGGGTCCCGGGTTCGATTCTCGTCAAGGGCATGTACCTTGATTGCGGGCACATCCCCAGTGGGAGGTGTGCAGGAGGCAGCTGATGTTTCTCTCTCATCGATGTTTCTAACTCACTATCCCTCTCCCAGCCTCTCTGTAAAAAATCAATAAAATATATTTTAAAAAATGCAAATTTTCAGGCCTTCCACAGACCTGCTAGAGTCCCCTCTGGGGCTGGAGGCCCGAAAGCTGAAACCCGAAGCCCGGGGTGTAGCAAGTGCCCCAGGTGACTCCTGCACCCACCAACTGGAGAACAGCATGCTCCAGGGACAACACCGGTCGGGGAGCCCTCGTACCGCCTGTGCCTGTCACTGTGTGTCCCTCAGACTGGGAGCCAGCCTTTCCCGTGACAAGCCGAAGCCTGAGCCTTCTCTCCTTTCTCCCCAGCTGCCCACACTGCTCACACTTTCCCCGCAGTTTCTAAATTCACAACGGGGCCCTTTTGGCTGTGTACCAACTCCCTTCCCTTTCTTCGGCTGCAGGCCAGCTGTGGGGGTGAGATGGGGGGGGATGTCCTTGGCCCGGAGCATGCCTCTGACTTCCTGGACACAGCCGGGCCTCTTAGCTGCCTCCTTCCGGGACTCCCAGTCCTTTCCATCCATTCCCAGTGGCAGCTCGTGCCATCATGCTCACCTGCAGAGGGTCCCCATGCTGGGCCCTGGAGCTGGCGCTGGGGCGGGGGCGAGGGAGTCTGACACCCGCTCGGGCCCCCACAGATGGTCCAATGCCTCCTTCGGTCGGCAAGGTCCGCTGAGCACCTGCTGAGTGCGGTTGCTGTGCGGGGTGCCGGAGGAGGTGGGGTGGGGGATGGGGGACTGTTTGGGGGCACAGAAAGAAATAGAAGACCGGGGGAGTGGAGGAGCCCACACATGGGCTGAGAACAATCACTAGGCAGCATATGCCAGGAAAAGCGAAACACACTCATCTCAAGCCAGTCAGCACACCACACGCCTGTTCAGCAGGCCCCGGGCTGGGTGTCTCAGAAGGTGGGGGGTAGTGGGGGGAGGGCCAGGCAAGAGACAAGGATAAACAAGATGTGAGTTCCAGTCCTGAGGACACCAGGGATTTGCTGTGTGGCCTTGGGTACGTTGCTTAACCTCTCTGAGTCGCCATTGCTCCTCCCTCTCATGTTCTCCCTCCACCCCCAGAAAATGGCAGACTGCAATCGAATTTGCCTGACATTGAGCCAGGGATGTGGCTCCTTGGTCATCTGAGTAGACTCCCCGCTGGAGAGCTGACGCACCCCCAACAGGCAGTCGAGGGTAATGGTTAGAAACCCTGGGACTGGGGTCACAGACCTCCATGGAGAGCCAATTCCGTCCCTTACACATCAGCGTCTCCATCTGTAGAATGGGCAGATGGCTAGCACCACTGGGAGGAGGATTTCATTAGATAATCCTGACTCAGGGAGGGCTGCCTGGATGGGAACTCAAGGACGGGGTGGGGGATGTTTAGGTATTAAACAAGGAGCTGGTTTTCTCCTTTGCTTTTACTCATTGTGACTTGCAATATATATATATATATATTTTTTAACGTATTTTTATTGATTTTCACAGAGAGAAAGAGAGAGGGATAAAGAGTTAGAAACACCGATGAGAGAGAGACATCAGTCAGCCGCCTCTTGCACGCCCCCCACTGGGGATGTGCCCCCAACCAAGGTACATGCCCTTGACCAGAATCGAACCTGGGACCCTTCAGTCCCCAGGTCGGCGCTCTATCCACTGAGCCAAACCGGTTTCGGCATAAATATTTATTTGTGTGTGTGTGGGGGGGGAGGGGTGGGGGTTCACCTCTATGAAAGACCGCATGAGGCAAGAGGTTGGAGGAATTCCAGAATAACGGGGCCCAGTGTGGTGCCTGGCAGATGCTAAGCCCTCATGGCTGTTAGAAGACACGGCTCATGCTTCTGATTCTTCCATTGAACATCTCCTGCCGCCTCCTTTCTCACCTTCTCCTTCTCTGCCATGTGTGCTTCCTGGAGACAGCCAGAGCCCTCTATGGTGCCATGTCTCGCTGGGCCTCTCCCCCAAAAATTTGGTTCTGGGCTAAGCCTGGCCCCTTCTCTCATAGGGCAACGTGGAGTGTAGGGGTTACCTGTGCCAAGCTTACAGAGACCCGTATTTCAAGTCTGGTTTGCTGTTCACGGGCTGTGTGATCTGGGCCAAATTACTTAGCCTCTCTGTGCTTCAGCTTCCTCGGCCATTTAGAGGATTAACAAACTGACATCCTAGAGCTCTTGTAGAGACGACGTGAGCCAATGCATGTAAAACACTTCGCACATACGAAGCAATTAATCAACCTGTTGCTGTTCGCAGATGAAAGCCACGTGAGCTATTAAATGCCTTTTAGTTTCTTAACTTTAACAGAGCTGTGCCCGGCGCGGGCCAGTCATGTAGGAATGGTAGGAGTGAAGAATGAGAACAATCACTGTGTGTGTGTGGCCAAACAGAAGTCGCTGTGGAAAGGCCAGAGATGAGGAGCCCAGGGAGTGCCTGTCTACGTGTCGTCAGGGGCGGCGGCCTGCAGGTTGTCACAGAAGGAGCTGCGCGATGATGCTGGCTGAGCAGTCTTCTGGGTACAAGGTCCCCGGGGCTTCAAGGGCGCATCCAACGAGCTGTCATCAGCGAGTGGCTCAATCAGTGACAACCGTAGGCCCATCCCAACTGATGACATTCAGCTGTATGAGGGTTGAGCAAACAAATCTGAGCCCTAGAGGGTTAAAATTCTTCCTCCCTCCTGTTCCCTCCCTCTCCTGCTTATGATGACCAAGCAGAAGAGAAAATTCCATCCGATCCCTTTTTATGTAACTGTTTTTAAGAGTGACTACATCCTGAGAGTGCCAAGGAGGGATTCCATCCCCTTTAAAAGTCTTGACTGAAAAGGGTAAATAGGTGTACATAAGGCCAGAAATGAAACATGCACATGCAGGCATGGAATCAATCTCACGTAGACATAGACATGACATCCGGAGTGTGTATATCACCAGAATCCAGACATGGAGAGACAAGCCCTTGTTGGTTTGAGCCTGTGACAGTGAACCTGGAGACAGGATGCAGGGAGGCCCTCGGAGGCACCAAAAGGGCCCCAAGCAACATCCCAGGAGAAATTTTCCACCCTTGGCAACCTCAACTATCTGGGCTTATCACTGCCACCTGGGGATGGGGGAGGGGGCGGGAGCTCCGGTTAATGCGGATAATGGTCCTCCTCAATGTGTGCACATCCTTGAACTCCAGGACGGTTTGGTGTTACCTTCAGACAGGCCTATGGGTGTTAAAAGAAAAAGGCAAAGCGAGAGGCAATAAGTGTTTATTTGGGATTAAGAATTGCAATTTGGGCCGAAGCCGGTTTGGCTCAGTGGATAGAGAGTTGGCCTGCAGGCTGAAAGGTCCCAGGTTCGATTCTAGTCAAGGCATGTAGGTTGGTTGCGGGCACATCCCCAGTAGGAGGTATGCAAGAGGCAGTTGCTTGATGTTTCTCTGTCATCAAT
The DNA here is from genome assembly GCA_004026805.1 of Lasiurus borealis. Taxonomy (NCBI): domain Eukaryota; kingdom Metazoa; phylum Chordata; class Mammalia; order Chiroptera; family Vespertilionidae; genus Lasiurus; species Lasiurus borealis. The sequence continues at coordinate 33,264 of PVJN01007570.1, read as the reverse complement.
GTGTCTAACTCTCTATCCCCCTTCCTTCCTCTCTGTAAAAATCAATAAAAAACATATTAAAAAAGAAAAAAATAATTGCAACTTGGGAGCACAGATTCAGGCAGAAACCCAAATTGTGTCTTAATTTCAGGGTGAGGGCAAGAGGTTTTAAAGAGAAAAGGAAGGGGACACTTAGGTCCATCGAAGAAGAAGATTCCTACTGGGGCTGAGTTACTCGTTAGCTGTGCATTCTGGTCACTGGTTTCATCTTCAGAGAGAGAATTTATAGTATCAGTCCTTGTGGTCAGGTTAACAGGATGTCTGCTTTCCTGTTCACTTTATAAACAGCTGTTGGTAAAACGAAATCGGTTTGGCCTCGTCCCGAGGTGGTTTTGCCCAGTTCAAACAGGCCCCCAGTTTCGAAGAGCAAGACGTGCAAGGCTGTGCCTCTGGTACGGCGGCTGCCTGGGAATCAGAACCACCGTGTTTTCTCTTTCTGTTATCTGCTTCCTTGTCATGCTAGGAAATTTGGGCCTATTAATGTGAGAGTATAATCATTCTAATTTAAAATGTAATTGAGTAATTAACTTCGATGTGTGGGTGTCCGTTGAAATCTTACTAAGTAGACTACGTAAGGGAATTTTAGGTTCATCACATAGACACAGTTAATTTACTAGATATAGGAGAACTAGTCAAGTACCCAGGGAGATTTTGTTAACAACAGACACACAGATTAAAAAGAAAACCTAACAGCTGATGGGAAGAATTTTTTAAAAAATATATATTTTATTGATTTTTTACTGAGAGGAAGGGAGAGGGATAGAAAGTTAGAAACATCGATGAGAGAGAGACATCGATCAGCTGCCTCTTGCACGCCCCCCACTGGGAATGTGCTTGCAACCAAGGTACATGCCCTTGACCAGAATCGAAACTGAGACCTTTCAGTCCGCAGACCGACGCTCTATCCACTGAGCCAAACTGGTTTCAGCTGATGGGAAGAATTTTTTAAGATATATCTCTCACTGAGCAAAGCTCCCAGATCACAAAGTAAGCCAGAACCAGATCGAGAACTCTAACATTGCTGGAACCCCAGAAGTATCCCATCCCCACCCCATGCCTCCTCCACTCACTCCCCCTGACGGGAAACCGCTCACTCAAAACCTTAAAGTTAAACACACAATAGGAATTGTTGAAGGCGTGTTTAATTAATGACTTACATCTGTAAACGGGACCAAGTATAATTTACAAACAGGACCAAATATCACTCAGAGACTTTGTAGAAGTGACTGCTAAAATCTGCTCCCTGTAAACAGAAAAAGATTTGCAAGCAGACGTAAACGCTGGAGAGAGCACTGAGGTTAAGGATTTGGCAGCTTAATAAATGGAACTCTAGTTATTTAAACTCAAAGTAAACTTCTGTGTCGTCTTTTCTGGGCACAGAAACCTCTGGTGAAATCACCACGAAACTTAAATGCGTGTGTAAAGTCTGGCTCGAGCTTATGGCCCACTGTCCTGAAGAAATCTTTCTTCCTTTCTTTTCTTTTTTTTTAATATATGTCTTTATTGATTTCAGAGAGGAAAGAGGAAGAGAGAGAGATAGAAACATCTATGATGAGAGAATCATTGATCAGCTGACTCCTGCAGGCCCCTCACTGGGGATTGATCCTGCAACCCAGGCATGTACTCTTGGCCGGAATCGAACCTGGGACCCTTCAATCTGCAGGCTGACGCTCTATCCACTGAGCCGAGCCAGCTGGGGCCTGAGGAATCTTTTTTAAATCACACATCGTGCTCATCTGTATACTTCCCTTATCAGTGGTTGTCAACCTAATGCCACGACCCTTTGATACAGCTCCTCATGTTGTGACCCCAACCATAAAAAATTATTGTCATGACCCCCAACCAAAAATTATTTTCCTAATGACCATGTTTGTTTTCCGATGGCATTGACCCACAGGTTGAGAACCGCTAGCAGGGTCACCTAAGACCACTGGAAAACACAAATATTTCCATTATGACTCATAACAGTAGCAAAATTACAGTTATGAAGTAGCAATGAAAATAATTTTATGGTTGGGGTCACCACCACATGAGGAACTGTATGAAAGGGTTGCAGCATTAGAGAGGTTGGAACCACTGCCTTAGATGGAGGGCGCATCCCAACTCCCAAGATATATGTCCAATGCCGCAGGCTTTACACCTGACCTCCAAGGACTCTTCCTTTGGCACACACAGAAGTTCTGATGGTTTCCTTCCCCCAGTGAGCGCTGGTCCCCTTTCTGGCAGGGAACCCTGTATTGTCGTATTGTCATCACATCCATCTGTTGGTCTCCTTGACGGGCCGGACAATCGACCATGACGCCAGCATTAGGTATCTCGGAGGAAAACAGCCCACACAATGTGGGGAAGGCAGCTGGACAGGGCGGGGGGAAAAGTAGCCCTAAGTGGGCGCTATTTTGGGGACCGTGTCTTAAGGTAACATGTGAGTATGCAGCTCGTTAGATCCTGGAGAGAGGACATTGAAGGAAGTGCTGTCACATGGCCCTGGCTTTGTCAGCTGAACTGTCTGCGAGCTGCAGGGAAGAGAGTTAAAAGCCTTTTAGTGCTCAGTGCCCCTCCAGCAGAAGGAGCAGGCTCCTCCCCACCCCATCTTTGCTTCTCCCCCTCACGTTTGCCCCACCCATGCTCTCTCCTTCATCTCAGAACGTGCCTCTGCCTCTGGGAGGTGACCGTGGACAGCCCCCCCCCACCCCATCCTACCTCTCCCACATGCAGTTTACTTAGTGACCATCCATCCTGGCTGTTCCGTCCTAACAACAGGGCTCGCTCTGCCCACAGCCCCTCCCGTAGGCCAGGCCTGAGTAGGCCTGGACCATTGGAACCTGTCCAGATGAGTCTCAGACTCTGCACTTTGCCATCTCTTCTCCCTCCAGCATCCCTTAGTCCTCAGAATCCAGGATCCTGAAAAGAGCCAGGGTTTAGAGTCAGAAAGACCTGGGTTTGAATCTGGTCCCCTGAACTCACTATCAGTGTGACTTTGGGTAAGTCACTAACCTCTCTGAGCCTCCATTTCCTCATCTGAAACGTGGACGCTGGCAGAGTTCACTGGAGCTTAGCATGCCCAGGGATCTAACCCATTTCTGGGCCCATCCTGAGTGCTCAAGAAGTGGCAGTCCTGCCTCCCCATCCTCTGCTGGGGTGTGGAGGAGAGAGGACCCAGGCCCGCTGGGTGACTCTGAGCCTGGCCGGCTGGCTCTGGTGCTCAGGCTGGGGCTGGCTGGCGAGCATGGCTCAGCCTGGTCTCTGCCAGCCCTGCCCCGCGCTGTGTTTCTACAGCTGGAGAAGCCTCAGCCCCAGAGAGCAAAAGGTCTCTGAGTCTCCCCACCCCTCAGCGGGGAGCAGCCCAACCCGGGGGGCCCCAGGGTGGAGGTGGGGGTAGGAGTGAGAATGGCAATCAGAGCCTTCACCCTTCGGAGGCAAGAACTGTCATTAGTTGTTCTGGCCCATAATTGGGGTCCGACCACCCTCTGGCTCAAGATGAATTTCGGGCCCGTGATTATGTGTGATTAGCCTCTTCGTGCTTCGGAATGCTGATTTCACAGCTCCCGCCCGGCCCTTCCCGAGGAGGCCGCCAGAAACACTCAGACGAGAGCTTCCTGCCCAGCGAGACACGCACGGCGAACTCTCGCCTCCACTTTGCTATGTTCGTGCAAGTCAAAGCCGGACGCCAGGAAGTGATGCTACTGAGCTGCTCTGGTCCTGAGGGGAAGGCGCCTGCCAGCCCCTTCCTCTCCGGCTCGGAAGGACACAAGCTTATGGAAATCCAGCCCCGGTAGTGTGGGGCCTGGTGGTGCAGGTGCAGACGGAAGTTAGGCCCGGCTAGGCCCCCACACCTGCTCGGCCATTTATTGGCTGTTTGGCCTTGGAGAAGTTCAGAAGCTCTTCTGGGCTTTTCTCGCCTCCACAGTAGGGCTACCTGCCTTAGGAGGTGCAGGGGGGGTTATATAGGTCAAGTCATTCAGCTGGTCAGAGAGTCATGGCCTCTCCACCGAACCCCTCCCACGTGCCCGGGACACACCTGCAGATGCAGGGGAACAGGACAGAGACCTCGGGCTTCAAACACTTCATTCTGGGCAGGCAGGACAGAGCAGGACATTCACAGAGCACTCTCAGGGGCTGGTGGCTGCGATGTGGTGAGCGTCACTAGAGAGCTCTCGGGAGGCAGCGTTGGATGGGACCTAAAGGCAGAGAGAGCTCCAGCCGGGCGATGGGACAGCAAGGACAGAGCCCTAAGAGGTGGATAAGCATGTATTGTGCCACTGGGGTGGCAGCGTCCTAACGGAGGGGCAGGGTGAGGAAGTGGATTTCATTCCAGTCACAACTCGGGGGAGGGCACTCAGCAGGAGTGACCAGATCTGCTTTCAGCTTTAGAAATAGCACCTTGGACTTCTGTGCTTCGGAAAACATGATACCTGTCTCTTGCCTTTGGTCGACGCTGAGCAGGCATTGCTGAGTATCAGCTGATTTGCTGATATACCACACACTGAGCGAAGCCCCCCAGATCACAAAGTACGCCGGAACCAGATGGAGAACTCTAACATTGCGGGGACCCCAGAAGCACCCCATCCCCACTCTGTGTCCCGCTCTGTCCTGCCTCCCCGGAATGAAGTGTTTGGAGCCCGACTTCCATCTGCACCTGCACCGCGTGCAGAAGTCAGGTGTGGGGGCCTGACTCCCACGACTTGTTAGGTTGGAGGTTGGGGGCGGTCAGAATGATGCTCGAACTTCGGCCAACTAGGCCAACTGCTCACCCAGTGCTCCAATCCCCTCTTCAGTACCTGCCCATGTACCCGCAAGGATGAGGAGCTCCCCACCTTCAATGCTAGTGTATTAAATGGAAAACACCATCTCTTAGGGAATATTTCTAAAGTGAGTTGAACTGAACCTCCTCTCACTCACACAGAGAACCATCTAGGCCTCCTCCCTCATACCCTCTCTGCTCACAACTGCTGAGGCTCAGCTCCCGCCCTGCCTCAGGCTCCCCCCGGGGGCCTGCGAGCAGGGGATGGAGTTCTTCTGGAGAGCCCCTGACTCTGGAGGAAACATCTGGCTGATGCTCTCCCTTCTGAGGTTTCAGGGTGTCCACGGGTCCCTCTGCTTTGGGCCTCTTTCCCCAGCTCCTCTGAGAGGACAGAGGACACAGGACAGCCCCGGGCACGTTTGAACCCACTGCCTCTGCAGCCAACCTAGGTAATGCATGCCCACTCTCAGCATCATCCACGCAGTGGTTCTCAACCTTTTTCAATGCTGTGACCTTTTAATACAGTTCCTCATGTTGTGGTGACCCCCAATCTTAAAATTACTTTCGTTGCTACTTCATAACTGTAATTTTGCTACTGTTAATAAATCATAATGTAAATATCTGTTTTCCGATGGTCTTAGGCGACCTTGCTAGCAGTTTTGAACCTGTGGGTCAAGACCCACAAGTTGAGAACCGCTGCTGTAGACTTAGATTCCACTGCCTGCTCCCTCCTCTCTGCCCCGCTTTCTCTCCGGAGGCTCTGGGGCAGTGCTATCTCAGGACGCTGGCGGCAGGAGTGGGCGCTGCTGGGAAGCCAGCCTCTGGGCCGCCTGGGGGAACAGAGGAACCAGAGGTGCTGTCTACTGCCCTCTCATCTGCGTATATGAGTGCTTTCCAGGAACTGAGAGCTCCCTCCCTTTCGCAGAGCTGGGACTCTCTGCCAGGCACTGTGCTCACCAGGGCTGTCCATGTAGCTGCCGATGTTTTGCATTTGCCCAGCCCCCTGGAGGGAGCGGTGCCCACCTCGAGCACCCACACACACTGGTCCTGGGGGCGCGTGGCCTGCTTTGCCTCACTTGTTGCTCCCCCTCGAGGGCAAGGCTGTGGGGGTGTCTGTTTATAAATGAGCACATGGAAGCAGCTCAGAGAGATTGTAACAAGTCCGACGTCAAAAGCATTGAGGGTTGGCCAAGTTGGAAGTCAACCCGTCAACTGCAGAGCCAAGGTCTTTGCCGCTGAGCTCTAATTGCCAGGAGCGGCGGAGCGGAGGGTTCAGCTGCACAGATTTTGAAAGCGGTCCCACTCAGACTCCGCCTTCATCATTACTTTCGGCTCCACCTGACTTGGGGAACGTGACTCTGAACAGCCGTCTTCTTCTCTGTAAAAGGGAGCTGCGAGTCCCACCTCACAGAGCTGTCAGAAGACGCAGAGAGATGTACGCGCCAGAGTTGCCAGGACAACCCGGCACCTCGTAAGAGGGAATGGAATGATGGCTTTAAAAGACCATACTGTCCAGAGAGAGGCCCAGGGCAGGGCTGGAGGGCCCCCCCAGGGGCAGCTCTGACCCTTCATGCCCGGCAGCCGGGAAGACCACACAGCAGCCAGCCCCAGTCCACTTGGCTTCCCAGCCCTGCCCTCGCCTGGCCCCCGGGGGGCTTACTTAGAAAGCGGCAGGTTTCGGGCCAGCAGCGGGGCACTGCAATCTGGCCGGCAGCAAATTGCCTGCTGCACAGCGAGATCAAGCCTCTTCTGAGGAAAGGTGTAATCATCGCTGCGTTTCGGTGTTTTAGCGCCTGCACTGTGAGCTGGGGCCGCTCCTAGGTGGCCGGGAGCTGAGGAACGGGAGGGTACTGTGATGGGTAGCAGCGTATTGATCGGGGCTTTTCTGTTGCCTTGGGATTGCCGCTCAAGGGACAAAGCTGACAGCCCTGTGTGCTGAGTGGTCTCACATTCAGAGCATCGGGCCAAACAGCCTTACTCCGAGGAGTCTCAGCAGTCTCCCCCCTTCCCCACTCCCCTGCAACCTTATAGGACTGAGCCTCTAGAAAGCAAGGCCTTGGGAGTGAGGAGAAATTCTGAGAACTAGGTCGCCATCCAAGGCAGGGTGATGTGGCTGTTCCCGCCTCCTCCCCTCAGTATTCTTCCACCAAGTCTAGTGAGACAGGCCCCAGAGGACATGGTAGAGGACAGGGGTGCCTAGAAGAAGCCCTTAACGTCTTGGTCCCCCTGGGCATCTGTGGTGCCACATCAGCTCTAGGCTGAGGCTATAAGCAGAGAGCTGGAGAGATGGCAGAGTGAGAAATGGGTCTATAGGGAGGGGGTGTTGCAGGTGTGCCCATGCCTGGTGTGGCGAGGATATAAGGGTGTGGGGTGGGCACTTGGCCTGGGTCATCCTGCTGAACTGTAGATAAAAGGGCTGGTCCCCAATGAGGGGGTCCCTGCAACAAGAGGTGAGGTGAGCACTCCCAGGGAAGAGGTGATACTTCTCCCCTAAGAAATGGGGTGGGGTGATGGGAAAAAGTATCTTTTCCATTGGCCAGTCCTAGACCAAGCAGAGGCTGGGCTGTACTTAAAGTAGATACTGAAATTGAAATCTGCATCACTCTGGACCGGCCTTACGTGTTTTGATTTTATTTTTTAATATATATGTTTTAATATTTTATATTCTTCAGAGAGGAAGGGCGACGAAAAGAGAGATAGGAACATCAATGATGAGAAAAAAAAATCATTGATCGGCTGCTTTCTGCACGCCCACACTGGAGATTGAGCCCACAAGCTGGGCATGGGCCCTGACCACAGAATTGAACCGTGACCTCTTGGTTCCTAGGTCAGTGCTCAGCTACTGAGCCACACAGGCCAGGCTGTCCTTATTCCTTCACAGAGTACCTACAGACCTGCTTGGGTGTCATGCAAGCATTGAACAGACAGCAGACAAAGCAGTGCTGGGCCGTGAGGGGAGGAAAATGAAGGTTCCTGAGTGTGTCTACTTAGTTCAGACTGTTCAATAGGAAAACAATGTTTGACTCTTATTTTGGTCTGTCTTTTTTAAAGGAGGCCGTATTGTGAGTATATACATGAGTGTGTGAGGGAAACAGAGACAGAAAGAGAGCGTGGATCCTAAAACTCGTCAAGGGAAAGTCTGGTTTTAGGTCATGAAGCAAGGCCTTGGAAGAAGTTGGTGGACCAAACAGAGGACCCACTGTTGGGCTAGAAGCAGAATCTGAGACATTGTGAGTGGAGAGAGAAAGAGGCAGGCCCCTTGAGTGCTTCCAAACATGGGTTTGGGGGTCACCCTCGGCCACCTGCAAGTTGTGTGGCCTTGGCAAGTCATGTTACCTCTCGGGTTACCTAGAGGCCTTCTGTACAAAACATGGAAAATAAAACTTACTTTCTAGAAAAGTCTCGATGAGGGTTACATAATCGATGAAAGCATTTAGTTGAGTTCTCTGACAAGAAAATGCAAAAGAAGCAAAAATAAGGCAGTGATGCTTTCCCTATACAAGTGTTTATATTTAAGAAAAGTCACTCTCTTGTTCACAGTCCTGTAGTAGTGTATATGCTGTGTGTACTTTTGAAGTCAGATCGGTCTCTCTTTGACTTACAAGGTCCTTTTCAGAAATAAAAGACACAGTGAGCATGCATCAAGCTCTCGCAGAGGGGCACATTCTGTTGGTTTTCAACTTGTATTCACTCAACAGCCATTGTTTAGCATGAGGTCTGCCTGGGTGACCTGGCTGAGAAGGTTTGCTCTTCAGTCTGGACCTCCCCTACAGCCTCACCTGGATGGAAGACCGTGAGTGTGCCATGTCACAGGTTCCTGGGAGCATGAATGGAGATGAGTGTGCGCATGTACATGGGCACCATGAGAGATGGGCACAGTTATCTGAGGTTCTGGGCACTCTTGTCAGAGCGCTGAACTACCAACTGTTGAGTGATACTGGGTTTTCTGCTTCTTGTGATGGGCAGACCCTACAGTGACCCTCAATAATATCCTGTTTCCTAGTATCCACACCTTTGTGTAATCCCCTCCTCTTGAGTGTGTGCAGGAATGATTACTTGCTTCTAATCAATAGAATATAGCAAAGGTGATGACATGCCAGCTGTGATTATATTTCACTATATAAAACTGTCCAAGCAGACTAGAGAGAGAAAAAGAGAGACTCTTGCCGGCTTTGAGGAAGTAAGCTAACACTTGTGCAAACTTATAGAAAGGGCTATATGGCAAACCACCATGGGTCACATATAGGAGCCAAAAGTGTGACCCCTGGATGACAGCCAGCAAGGGAATAGTGATCTCAGTCCTTGGGCTACAAAGAGATGAACTCTGCCAACAACCCAAAGGAATTTGAAGCAGATATTTCCCCCAATCAAGCCTCTGATGAGACTGCAGCCCTGGCCCACCTGGTGAGACCCTGAAGCAGAGGACCCACCTAAGTTGTGTCCAGACTTCTGACCTATGGAAACTGAGATAATAAATGTGTGTACAGTGTTAAACTCTGTATTTGTGGTATTTGTTATGCAGCAATAGAAAATGTGAGCTCTGCTTTTGGTAAGGCAGGGAAAATAAATAACTTGAATTCTTTCTTTCCCCATCACTTCTGCCTACCAGTCGCAGGGATGCAGATAAATAGCTATAAATTGTTCTAATCTCCCGGAGAAGAGCACTAATACAACATTTGGTGATTATATCATCAAAGAGGCTTTTAAATTCACCCAAAAAGCAAATCTAGTGAATTAGATGAATAGGGGATTTTGAGAAGTTTGCAAATTCAGTGTGCTTGCTAAATGCTGGATATTGAGAAGACTTTCATTATGGATGCTCAGTTCCCATGATGGGTAATTATCGAGGCAGAACAGGATCTGAAAAGCAACCCCTTCCTGGTTCCTAACAATAGATTTAAAAGAATAGGTTCATAATCACTAATGAGGAAGATAATTTAAGTTGGTGTCTCAAAGAGTAATTGTCATCCTCAAGAACCGCAGAGCCTCCTCATTAATGTTTTATCCTGGGACGCAAAGTTCAGATGGTATGCCTTCTGAAGGTGGCATAGCATGGGGCAGCCATTCTTATTGCTCGTAGAGAATTAATAAATCACACATCATTGGGCTGAAAATTTTCCGCCTCACCTCAAAGCTTTGGATGTCAGCAGGTTTTAATATAATTGGTAGACTGTGACGATTAAAGACATTGATTTTGGAGTCAGATCAGACAGACCCGAGTTCAAATCTTATTTGTATCCCTGTATCAGTCAGTTCTTGCTGCATAACAAACACCCCCAGATTTGACAATTTAAAGTAAGAAGCATTTATTTAGCTCAGACGTGTGCAGATTGGCTGGGCAGTTCTGCTTCTCTGGGCTTAATTCGGTTGATTCTTTGCTGGGCTTGCTATTGAATCTGCCATCAGAGGCTTGGCTGGGGCACAGCTGTGCTTGGATGGCATCAAGGAGGATAACTGAGCTGCCTTGGCTCCACTTCTCATGATCTCTCATCCTTTGGCAAGCCAGTTTGAACTGGCAGCTGGCAGAGCTCAAGAGAAAGATCAGAAGCTTGCAAAGCCTCTTGAGGACGAGGCTTAGAACAGACAGGCACAGCCTCACTTCTACTGCATTTCACTGATCAAAGTCTTAAAGACAGCTCGGATTCAAGGGCGGGGGAAACCAATTCACCTCCTGATAGGAGAGGCTTCAAAATCACATGCCATGGGAGTGCTTATATGGAGGCTAGTCGTTAGGATCATCCATGTTTCTTCCCGTGCAATGCTGTCCCAAAAGCAGCAAGAAGGGGTCCACTTCAATGTACGAGCATTTTTCAAGAGGACTTGAGTCATGTTTGCTAAAGTCCTACTGGCCCAAGCACGTGGCATGGCCAACCAGCTCAGGGGGTGCAGAAAGAGACTTCACTTCTCCATGGGAGGGAAGATCTGTGGCCACTTTTGGCAATCCTCCAGACTACCCTTCCAAGGCTTACCTGGCAAAACCTTAACCATCACTAAATAAATGAACCCCGGATGAGGCCAATGTGGCAAAATTTGGTAAGGGTTGAACCTGGGAGGAGAGCAGTCAACAGGTTGATGAACACAGTGTCTAGCATTGTCACAGGAGTCTCTGTGTTTCATGTCTTTCCCCCGACATACACCATTCCAATCTTCTCCAGCTGCTACACAGCCAAGGCCCCTGCTCTGAGCCCCACGCCTCTGAGCAGCACCCTGCAATAGAAATCAAGTGTGAGCCACACATATACTTTCTAATTTTCTAGTAGCCATGTTTTAAAGAAAGCAAAAAGATACAGGTGGAATTAATTTAATTTAATTTTATTTTTAAAAAATATATTTTATTGATTTTTTACAGAGAGGAAGGGAGAAGGATAGAGAGTTAGAAACATCAATGAGAGAGAGGCATTGATCAGCCGCCTCCTGCATGCCCCCTACTGGGGACATGCCCAAAACCAAGATACATGCCCTTGACAGGAATCGACCTGGGACCTTTCAGTCCACAGGCCCACGCTCTATCCACTGAGCCAAACTGGTTTCCACGGAATTAATTTTAATAATATATTTTATTTAACTTAATGTATCTAAAATGTCATCATTTCAACAAGTAACTCATAGAAAACGTAATGTGAGGTATGTTTTTTACATCTATCTTCAACAGCCAATACATTTACTATATGACACAGCCAATCTCAGTTTGGCCATGACTGGAGTGCTCAGTGACAGCGTGGTGAGCGGCCACCCCGCTGTAGTAAGGACCTCACCCTTTAATTGCTTTCTCCCACATGGCCGACCTGTGAATTTCCTTTCTAGTTCCTACCGTTAGAGATGCAATGATTATTTTGTGTGTCACTTGGCAGGGGTTACCATTGGACTGTGGCCTCTTCAAAAGCAAGTTGATGTCGGCTTTATTCACCCTGGCTCTTGAGGGCTGGGACAGTGGCCCACAGTACAAGTTCGCTGAATAGGTGTGTGAGCGACCCATGGACATAACTCCTGCAGCTCCTTGGAGACAGAGATCATCCTCCCCGGTGCGGCTGCCTGTGCATCCTGCAGACCCTGCTCCCACCTCCCACCCAGTGTCTCCTCAGAGCAGGCTTTCCCATCCCTCGGGTGGCAGAGACCTCGGGCCTCCTCTAGACCCTCAGGAGCCATGTTTCTGATCAGAAATACAGTGGTACCTCGAGATACGAATGCCCTAACATACGAGATTTTTGAGATACGAGCTGTCGAGCGAGCAATTTTTGCTTTGAAGTATGAGCAACATTTGAGATAGGAGTAATTGCATGGATGGGCCGGCTGCACATGACCCACCAGTTTACCACGACTCGAGCGTCTCATAGTTTCCCATGCCTCAAGGTTATGGAACGAATTAAACTCATATCTCCAGGTACCACTGTACTTGACATCTGAGTGTTGATGTCCAAGGCCTTGGCTGCTACAGGGCCTCATGGCCTTGCCCAAGAAGCCGAGCTCTCCCTGCGGAAAAACCCACACTCTTCCATTTAGAAACCGCAGTCTCAAATAGCACATCCTTCTATGCAATTTTGAAATCTTAGCATCTCCAGGGCTCCACCCAAGGAACCCATCACCCTCTTGTTTTCCAAAACCCTTTTAGGCCAGCGTAACATTTGTGTCATTACGAAGCTGCAGGATTGCATGGTCCACCGGCAGAGCTGACTGCCCTTCGGAGACCCATTTTTTGAGTAAATCCCACATCCTCGTGTTTATGAGGCCCTGGGCCTTCAAGAGCCCTCCGCCCCCCCCCCCCCTTCCTAAGGACGGGCCCCTGGTGTCCCTGAGCTGCACTTTGGATAAACACCATAGTGCTAGGATGATGGAGCTCATGGACCAGCATGAAAAAGATGCCGTGCCTATAGTTATAGGAAGACTTGGCCGGCACCCGGCCAGAGCCGCAGAAATAAAAACAGTCCCCGTGGCAGGATGGGTGATATTTCACTCTCTGCTTCCCATACTTTCTGGAATATCTGCCTTTATAAGAAAAACTGTGACCAAAAAAAAATCACAAAAAAATAAAACGTTTTGTTCTTCCCGCAGGGTGATGAGGATGATTTATCAGAGTTTAACAGCTGAGTTTCCTCTCTGCCCCAGGCCTGCTGACCTTCTGGAAAATCACTGAAATTTATCATTATTATCAAAATTGATGCCTCCAGTACCTCTGCAGTTCGTGTTTGCTCTGCACAGTGATGGAAGAGGGTGAGAGCAGTGGCCGAGGGAGGGCCGTGCATCTGTCTTATCAGGGCACGCCACCACTAGGCAATTACGGCCCATTTCCTAGCGGGGACCAGGTGATGGTGTGAGCCCAGGATGAGAGAGCCCTGCCTGCTCTCTGGGGAGAGCCCATCACCCCGGCAGTGACGGGGACTGGGGAGGAGGGCTACACCCCGGAGGATGTGAGGATGCTGATCTGGGGGAAGGGGTCCAGAAGGTCTGTGCCTGGCCCAGGAAGGGAAGCCCTAAAGCCGGGGTGTGTCCATGGGGGGTGTTTTTCCCCTGCCGGGGGGCATCGGCAATGCCTGGAGGTATTTTTTATTGTCACAACTGAAGAAGGGGCACTACTGGCATTTGGTGGCTGAGGTCAGGACCCAGGACAGCCCATCACAACAGAACAGTATCCATCCCACAATGTCTGTAGTGCTGAGGTTGAGAACCCTGCTTAGGGCAGGGGACAGGGTTGGGGATTCTTCTCAGGGGCCTGGGGCAGCAGTGAAGGCCCTGATAAGGAAGAGGGTTCAGTACTAACAGCGGTGCTGGTAGTGACAGCTGACACTGGGTTGGAAGGGTACTATAGGGGCCTCTGCTAAGCTGGTTCCCTTTAAGGCTCCAGGGGCCAAGGCTTATCAGGGCCTCCTACTGTTGGATCAGCCCCAACCCACGCTGCCACACCAGAGGGACCCCATAGAATCCTCCAAGCATGCCCTTAGCCTGTGGTCGGCAAACTGTGGCTCCCGAGCCACATGGGGCTCTTTGGCCCCTTGAGTGTGGCTCTTCCACAAAATACCACGGCCTGGGCAAGTCTTTTTGGAAGAAGTGGCGTTAGAAGAAGTTTAAGTTTAAAAAACTTGGCTTTCAAAAGAAATTCCAATCGTTGTCCTGTCGATATTTGGCTCTGCTGACTAATGAGTTTGCCGACCACTGCCTTACACCAAGCATGTCAAACTCAAAGGCTAACACAGGCCAAATAATGAGGTATGCAGCCCGTGGGCCCAGAGTTTGACATGCTGGCCTACACTCTGCCCTCTGTGCCTTTTCCATGCTGTTCCTCTGCCTTTCCCCTCCCCCAGTTCTACCTGATTTCACAGACCCATCCTTCAAGGCCTAAATGCCACAAAGCCTGCCCTCCCCTTTCCTTCACTGAGATGAGATTGTACATTATTTCCAGAAGAGAGGAGGGATGAGAACGTTTCCCTGGTTTAAATGCACGAACTCTGGCTTCCCATGCATCCGGGCTGACATCCTGTTTTTGTTATTGGTTACTTAGTTGATGTTAGACAAACAGCTTTAAACCTGCTGAACTCCCTTCCCACATGTCTGGAGTGGGGCTCAATTAAGGGCTGTTAGGAAGGTTCAATGGAGTAAAATGCATTTGCAAAGCTTGGTGTGCAGGATGGATAAACATCAGCGCTAACCTTCACCGGGCCCCGCTCTCAGAGCTCTGTCTTGTCTGTGGATGCCATCATCGCCCCGACTTTCCAGATGAAGAACTGAGGGCCCAGAGAGAGAGGGAGCAGCGCACCCAACTGGGAAGTCACCCAACTGGGAAGCAGGCGCCGAGCCCCCAGGGGAGGCAGGTGCAGGCGCTGCCCCCCTTTGCAGGATTCAGACGCATGTGCTTTCCTTTCCTGAGCTGCGCCCCGTGATGGCAGGCAGTCTCCCAGCTGATCCCACCTGTGACTATAGCCCAGCGCATACCTGGCTGTCTCTTACGTAGAGTGCCAGCTCTACATTCCACTCAAAGGTCAGCAGGCCTCTGAGATCAGCACGACCGTTGTAGCTATTTCACAGATGAGGAATGAGGCTCCCAGAGGCTAGATGACACGTTCAAAGGTCATACAGCGTATAAAGGTCAAGGCTTGGTTCAGCCTAGATCTCCTGACTCCAAAGCTAACAATAGCATGTGTTCGAGCGATAATAACCTAGTAACCATCGCAGATGGGTAATGGCTAACCTTAGCGTGTTCTGCGTTCCAGGTACCGTGCTCAGCACCGTGCAGGCATCACTTACAGGGTCCGCTTTTGTCACCAATGTCCAGGTCAGGACACTGAGACTTCCAGGGAGAACGACTCTCCTAAGGCTCCCAGCCACGCCGGCTCCTTTACCCTGAGGTCTGCTAACTTCCCAGAAACCCTCTCTCCCACGTCAAGAACTCAGCACCCCAGCCGGGCCCCCGCCCCAGAAGTCATTAGCAAATTGCTCTGGCCACAGCAGTATGTCCCTGGCAGGCGAGGCCTGGCCTTTGGAGGCTGAACCCAGCTGGTGTCTAATGAGCGTCTCTGGGGACAAAGACAGCTGGACTCCCCGTTTAGGGCCTGTTGTCAGGACAAAGCATGAATTGGTGCGTGCTGGTCTGCGGTACGAAATAATTGGCTTCAATTAAGTGGGCTGGATGGAGTGGGGCACGTGGAGGAGCCAGAACGTGGGGCTTATAAAAATGCAGGTCCCGGCGGGTGGAGAGTCAGGGATCCGTGCTGCCCTCTGCCGCCTTTGCAAAGGGCCCTAACTTTTCCGTGACTCGGTTCCCTCCTCTGTGGAATGGGAAGAGGACAGAGGAGTCTCTGGCAGAAGTTTTTAAATTGCACTTGGCAAAGCCATGGTGGTCCCTGGGGTGGCAGGATCTCTAGGTTTGCAGCATGTGGCACCTGGTCAGCCAAGTGCTGCCAATAGGGGATGTGTAGCCTGCCTCCCTCCTCTCTCCACCCTGCTCTCCAGGGGACCCAATCCCCGGCCTGGCTCAGCCCCTGTCACTGCCCAGGAGGGTCTGCGATCCAGGGAGGCAGCACCATCCCCAAGGAGCCCTGTGGAGTCGGGCTTTGGACCCAGAGCCTCTGTGGATGGTGCGCCTTCCTCCCCAGCTTTCGCCGGCAGCTCCTCTGAACGGGCACCGGGTGTTTCATTTCCTCCCTCCAGCGGCGGGCATGCCTTGCTGCTCCTCGGGAGAGGTGGCATCACCGCCTTTTCCCTGGGGCTTCTTGGCCAAGAGTTTCTGGATTGGCACTTTTCTCGCCCACCGTCTTCTCTGCTGTCCCCCTGATGGGCACTTCCTTGGCAGCCGGGGTGCGAGCTGGCGAGTGGGAGTGCCTGCGTGTGGGTGCCACCCTGCTCCTGGCACGGCTCCTGGCTCAGAGCAGATGCTCCCCAGACGGGAGGAATCTGAGTCGAGAAGGCTCCCTCACTGCAGGGACACCCCAGCTCCCACGGCGGGCTCAAGAACCGGGGAGACGCTGCCAGTCCCTCTCTTTTTCTCCCCCAGGGATAATGGCTTGAGAGGGGGATGGTGCAGATGGCAGCCCCCAGTGGATCTGTCCTCGGCAGCAGGTGCCTGGTCTGCCCACCTGGGATACCTCCTCACTCCCCAGCCACGACGCCTGTATGAATGCCTGGTTTTTACTGTGCAGGTAGGTTCTGCCCTCGGTTTAAAAAGGAGGTACAGTACCTGTGATGGACAGAACTCAGCCTCAGGAAAGAAGGAAATTCTGACACAGGCCGCAACATGGATCAGCTTTGAGGATGTTTAGTGAAGTAAGCCAACCGCAAAAGGATGGACACTATATGACTCCCCATATAGGAAGTACCGAGAGGAGTCAGGTTCATGGAGACAGAAAGTGGAATGGTGGCTGCCAGGGGCTGAGAGTAGGGGAGGGGACAGGAAGTTCTTGTTTAAAGGCCACTGAGTTTCCACGTTACAAGATGAAAACGGTGCTGGAGGTGGATGGCGGCAAGGGCTGCACAACAAAGCGAATGTGCTCCATGCCACCGAACGCTGCACTTCAGTTAAGATGGTATAGCTCAGTGGATAGAGCGTCGGCCTACGGACTGAAGGGTCCCAAGTTCGATTCCGGTGAAGGGCAGGTACCTTGGTTGCAGGCATATCCCCAGTTGGGGGCGTGCAGGAGGCAGCTGATCGATGTTTCTCTCTCATCGATGTTTCTAACTCTCTCTCCCTCTCCTTTCCTCTCTGTAAAAAATCAATAAAATATATTGGGGGGGGGGAAAGATGGTATATTTTAGGATAGGTGCATTTGAGCAAAATAAACAAAACCTAGAGGAATTGTTGCCCAAGGTTGCATAGCTACTAGGAAGTGGAGCCTGAACTGGAACCCAGGCAGGGTGGCTCTAGAATTTACCCGAATTATCCTGAAACCTTTCCCAGGGAAAGGGGGAGAAGGATCCTGAGCGAACAAGCCAGAACCAGCACAGCACAGGCCAGGGATGGAGGTCGACGGGCGTGTCTCCCAGCCTCTCTGAACCAGGGCCTCCCTATGGAATGGAGATCGTAAGGAATCACCCTCAGGTGGGAATCACCCACAGGGTGGGACTGTGAGGATAAAACTCGATCAGGCTCTCAGGGCGGTGCTGGGCTCAGTGCAGAGGGTCAAATACGTACGAGAAGAGGGTGGCCCGTGCCACAGTGTGGGCCCATCACTCACGTTTGCGCAGTCTGCTGTGGGAGTGATGCAGGACGTAATGTGGCTGTTGACATCAAGGATGCTCCTTGCAGGAGGTACTATTTGAATGAAGGGTAGAGTAGGGTTTCAACAGGAGGCTGTGAGATGGGGTGGCATTCTTGGTGGAGGTTACAGCTTGAGTAACAACCAGGAGGTGGGGATGTGTGCAGGGGGGTGTCTGATCTGTTCTGAGAACTTGCAACGAGGCTCTTGTGGCTGGAATATAGGATTGTAAATAATTGATCAGTTCTTTGGGATGCAAGTTACAGAAACTCAGCTCAAAGGGCATTTTTGCTCCTGTTATTGAGAAGAATGGGGGCTGTGAGCTTCAGGTGCGGCTGGATCAAGGTGCTCCCGTCTTTCTTCCATCTCCTAGTCCCGCCTTCCTTGCAGTGGTTTCACTCTGAGGTGAATGAACATCTCTGGGCTTTTCTCCCACCTGCTTCAATCCCCGATGGGAACAAACAGATCTTTCCCAATCATTTCAGAGTCAGAGGGCTGATGCCGATTGACCCAGTTCCCATGTCAAGCCATCCCGGCAGCGTGCCAGGCTCAGAACTATTGCTTGGACGGGGGCGTGGGCTCATTCCTGGATTTTGGGTTGGGAGGGGAGTGTCACCCTGCCTGGATGCCAGGGGCTGGGAGTGGAGGCTGGGCATTCCTCAAAGGAAAACCAGAATGATGTTTCCAGAAGGAGGGGACTGAACGGGAAGCAGACAAAAACACCGGATGTCCTCTAACGGTAGCTAGAACTAAGACTGTAAAGAGAGGCCCTCCTAATTCACACTGCCTCCCTCCCCCAACTCTCTCCACCTCCCGGCCCCTTCCCCCACTGCACGATGTACTCATTCGCAGCTCCCGGGTTCCTCTCTGCACGTGTTCCCCACCTCCCTGGATGCTGGGTGTAATCTGGTCCCCTCCGAGGTGCCAGCAACACCTTCTGGCAACACAGCACCTGCCAGCTGTCACCCCCATCCCATTGAAACGTATGGGAACTGGTGGCGGGGATGGGTGTGTTATCTGGCTGACCTGTTCCTGCGACCCCCACCACCCCCCACCGCCTGCAAGATCCCTGGCCGTCTGGGAGAGCATGAGACATTCTGGCCCAAACGAACCTTAATCAGGTTTTGGAGTACAATCCCAGAAGGCTCTCACAGGCTCTGCTGACATGCCAGCGCCAAATATAGAGCAGGCCCAGCCTCCCCACCCCTTAATTCTGTAATTTGCTCAAAATCGGATGATAACACGAGCCTGGGGAGACATTATTTGTGATGACCCAGCCAGTCCCCCCTGGGTTTGATCCGAGGCAGCATCACGGCGGAGCAGCCTGTGGCTCCAGCCCTCTTCTCTGCAGCGTCTTCCCTTTTTAGCTCCCACGCCCGGTCCCCACGGCCATCTGCTGCCGCCGCCTCTCTCCCCTCCTCCCAAAGTCCCTGAAAGTCTCACGCGGCGTGAAGGAAAGGGGCCAGGTGCTCATTCATTCACCCCGCACGCACATCGTCGCTGTGCTCATACTACGTGTGCGGACACCCACGGAGAGGGGCTGGGGACAGAGGCAGGGTGTCGCCCCCTGGCCCTCAGATGACAGCCTAGTGGGGGAGGGGAAGCCACCGAGTCCCTCTCGGGAGGACTTGGGGTCTTTGGTGACAAGCCCCCCCCCCAAGGGAAGCAGAGCCAGAAGGGTGTCGATCGCTATCTAAGGGCAACAGAGCCTGGAAGTGCTGCCCAAAGTGAGTAACTGGGCATGCCCAGCAGATTCCCGCTGTCAGCGCCCTCAAGGGCTGACCCCTTGACTCTGGCCATGGGCTACTGTCCAGTCCAGGTTTGGAGATGGTCAGAGAGAGAGAGAGAGAGAGAGGGAGAGGGAGAAAGATGAGAGCACCTTGGTCCTTGGTCTTCGGCCCTTCCTTTTCTGTGTCCTCCCCACTTCAGGGGACAATTCCCATTCATTTCACAGCAGAAAAGGATAGTAGCACCTGCTAAAGTGGGGTAGACAGCTGCTGGGGGACAATGGTGGTGAGCCAAAGCCACCACAGAAACAAAAGGGATTCACACGTGAATGTTGAAGGGTATCTGTCTGTAATGAAGGAAAGATTCAGGGCTGTGAAAAGCAGAAAAGGCAAATTAACTCCTGCAGGGGCAGGTGGGGAGTCGGGGGAGGGCCGTGTCTGGGGAGTGAGCACTGAAGCAAGTCCTAGCAGACAGCTGGAACTAAGTCAAGGAGATGGGGGAGGGGCGGGGGAGAGACCCCTGCTCCAGGCCAGAGCACAGCAAGAACAGAGGTCTGAAGGCTGGAGCATGGGGCTTGGAGGAACAGGGGTCGGGGTGAAGCTGGAAGGTGGGTGGTCTGGCTCGGGGCCCTTAAACATCATTGGGTGCAAAGATGGCCACTTTGTGGGACTCTGGTTGGGTTCCCATCCGCCTGGGGGCACCCCTCCTGGGCAGCCCTGTCCCCCGCCCTGCTCAAGGCCTGCACTCATGACAGCCAGTTGCATTTGACTTTCAGATAAGCAAGGATTTTTTATTTATTTTTTGCACGAATATGACCTGGCTTCTCCATATTTAGACTCAAATATTATCTTCTGTTTATCTGAAATTTAAATTGCACTGGTATCCTGTTGTATTTGGGTTTTGGTTTTGGTTTGTTTCTATGCTGAATCCAGCAGCCGCAGGTGGGGGATGGAGACCCGCCTGCTCCCCTGTGGGCAGCCACTGTCCGTGGCCTGCTCCCACCCTGGCCTTTGTTCTGCCCCTCCTTTCCCTGCCCCCTTCACCCTGCATCATCCTGCTCCGGGGACTCCCACTCAGGGGGCCACGGGAGGAGGCAGCCGGCCAGAAGGCCTCTCCCGGTTACAGTCAGGAGCAGGGAGAGAATTAGGACTCCAGAGTTCCACTCTGAGCCATCTCCTAGGCTGTTCCCCCAGCCTGGCCCTCCTTCCTCACCTCATCTGCTTGTCAAAAGCCCAGTTTGTCACCAGCTCAAAAAAGCCTTTTTTCTGACCTTCCCATCTCTCTCCCAGTTCCGGGAGACTTTGGTGACGATGAGAGACAGCATCAGCCACCACTTGCTGTGCCAGACCCTTCACATGTTGTTATGCCCAGAGTTCGGGGTCCCCAATAATCAACCACTAGGGAGCCTTTTCCGATGCAAAAGCCAAGAGTCTTTATTCAAACCCGGGTTTGGCTCTCAGCCTCTTTCTGGCGCAGCAGCCAGGCGAGAGAGCGAGCCGGCGGGGTGGGAGGGGGCGAGGGGAGTGGGGAGGACATTGAGTTTTATGGGGTAGGATAATTAGGAGGCTTAGGAAAGTGATGAGGGTTACAGAGATTGGTCACTTAAATTGGGGTCTTTCTGTGGTTAAGCCTAATTAGAACCTTCGCTGTGTTCCTGGAGCTTCATTGGTCCATTCGGGTGAGGGTCGGGGAAATTAAGACATCGCTGGCACACCTGTGGCCACTCCCAGAAAAGGGAGGGGGTTTGGGCAGGGGTCCCAGCCCTTATAGGACAAGATGGAGGGAGTCCATTTCCTTTCAATGTGAGTCTGGCATCACCTGGGGGCTCATTTTTCGTTGCCCAGATGACAACAGAGGCTCACAGAGGCCAGACAGCAAGGATGCAAACTCAGGCCTCACTGGGGACTGCACGCTCCCTCACTGCCAGGCAACCCGGGCAAAGCCAGGCTCAGCAGCGCGCACCACATCCTGGCCAACAGCATTTTCAGGCACAGACACCCCCTCCGTCACCAACCCCCCTTCACACCTTTCTCTTTCCAATTATAAACCCATTTCCTGTCCAAACCAGCAGGAAGCAAGGTTTCCTGTTTCCTTTTAAAATTTCCAACTCGATTTTGCTTTGACCTCTGAACCCCGAGGCTGGTCTAGCAGAAACCCATAAAGAGTTCTTGATTAAAAAGATAATAAGTCGGCCGCCTCCCGGGCTTGCGTCTTCCTCTCGCCTGTGTCATCTCCAGCAATTTCATGATGCTCGGCCTGTGACTCGCCCATTTGCGGGGACCTCAGCCCTCGCCCCCGGCTCAGGGCAGCAGCACGGGCCCTCTGCCTGGCTCGCCGGCAGGTCCACGTGTGCCAACCTCTGCCCAGAGCTCTGCAGCCCAGACTCTCGGGCTAATCAGGGTGATTGGTCTTCATCAGTTCCCTGCTGCCAACAAGCCACCACGCAGCAGACTGGGGATGGGCAGGGGAGGGAGTCGGAGCCAGTGGGCGGGGACTCACTGTGCATGACTCGCTGAGCGATGACCTGCTCTGAGCTTCAGTTCCCTCTTTCATATAAACTGGGGAGCGAGAACCTAATCCTAGAATAATGAAGGCATTTGTTTGGGAGGTTTTTTTGAGCACCTGCTACAGGTGCTAGAAAATGTTTGGGCCCTGGGATGTATTTTTAAATTTTTTTTTTATATTGGTTTCTTACAGAGAGGAAGGGAGAGGGATAGAGAGTTAGAACCATCGATCAGCTACCTCCTGCTCGCCCCCTACTGGGGATGTGCACGCAACCAAGGTATATGCCCTTGACCGGAATCAAACCTGGTACCTTTCAATCCGCAGGCCGACGCTCTAGCCACTGAGCCAAACCGGTTTCAGCCCTGGGATGTATTTTTGAACACAAGGGACAAACTTCGTCCTCATCCTCGGAGCAATTATATTGTCTTGGGGAGAGAGTGAGGCTGTAGACATGCCCCTTCCACTATGGAAACCCCTGGCCCATGTGGAGGAGTTGCATGTGCTATTGTCTACTGGAGACTTGACCACCCCCGGGCTGGAGAAGTCAATGTGGGTGTTATCAGTTGATAGATGGCATTTAATGACCAGCGTGGTGTCACATAGCACTTTAGGCTTAGCGACAATTGCTGTCATTGAGTCCTACTTCACTTCAGGCGTCCTATTATCTACTTTATCTTATTCAATCCTTAAAACAACTCCGAGATTATCCTCCAGTTCACAGCTGCGGACACACAGGCCCTTGTTCAAGGTCACATTTGACCCCAGCCCGTCTGGTTCCAAAGCCGGACTCCCTCTGTCAGTGGCCCTAGGAGAACGGGGTAGTGTGTTCTGACTGGAGCAGGTCAACCAGTGAGCATGGAGCTGGCTGGGGAGGACCTCGGGTGCCTGCCACGGAGCACTGCTCCAGGCAGAGACAATGCAGTCAGTCTCAGCCAGGGGCTGAGGCCGCCTCGCTCACTTCTCTGGACTCTGCTTCCTCCTGAGACCTCATCCTCACGAACTTGCAGCTCTGCGGACATCCCACCGCCTCTGAGTCCTCCAGACAGAGCTGTGGCCTGACGCGGGGCAGAGAGGAGAGGCCTGGGGTTGCTGGCAGTGCCTCTGAAATAAGCCCGAGGAGCAGAGAATGCCCGGGTCTCCCCTCCTGCCCAGAGACATGCCTCCCCAGGGAAGGCAGACTTCTTTCTTCCCCTCAGTGTCAGGGCTGCTGACAGCTGTCCACATTCACCCCTCCTCGCGGGACTTCCCAGCAGAAAAGGCCTCTGAGATCACGTGAGCAATGTTCTCACTCGCCAACAGGTAGAAGCCTGAAGACAGAGTCTGGACTGGGATATGGGTCCCTGCCTCTGTCTCATGAGAGCACATGTCCTAGAAGCCTTTCTCTTCTTCTTTCCCTGTCTCAGGACGGACAGTGATGGTTCTGAGTGGGCCTCCCCTGGCTGGCAGCCTGGGGGCAGAAATCCTGGGGCCCAGCAACCTGTGCATTCCCAAGCTCTCCACGTGATTCCGGGGCCCCCAAAGTTTGAGAACCACGGGCTCCGGGCTGGCCTCCCCGATCCAGTTCCTCCTTCTTTACTGCATTGAACGGACTCATTCTCAATACAGACACGATCACGACACATGGCTGCCCCAGACCCTCCGTCGCTCCCGGAATCAGCCAGCCTGGGGCACCACTCCAGTCTTCGTGGCTGAGCCTCTCGTTTCAGCCGCAGCTGGGACGCCCCGCCCCAGGCCCGTTTGCTTGTGGGCTGTCCAGGCAGGTTTTGACCAGCTTCATCCAGGGCCTGTGCTGTCTCTGGCACGAACACCTGCACAGCCCAGAAGTGCAGAAGTTGCTGCCCCACAGGGCCACTGTGGCTGATGGGACTTGCCCAAATTTGTGCGGGTGACAGGTGGCAAAGCCAGAACTCCCACCCAGGGAGGCTGGCTCCCAAACGCACACCGTCAACCATCACCCGCAGAGCCCGGAAACTCTCAGCACACGGTCACAACAAGGTGTGTCGTTCTGCGGAAGTTCTAGGGATTCAGAGAGGGCAGGGCTTAGCGAGAAGCCCGTATAAGGCAAAAAGAGAGGGGTCAGGTCTTAGAAAAGAAGGACTAGCTGGGCATATCTCCACCCCCAGAAAGCAGGGCGCTCCTTCCCTTTGTGGTCTGATGCCACGTCACGGTGACACCTCTGAGAAAGGAGGAAGGCCTCCTGGAGGGCCCTTGCTTTCCCCACTCTGACGATGCACTTGGCCAATGGAAGATGGAACCTGTGCCTGCATGCATCCCCCACTTCTGGCGCTGTCCTCCTGGCAGTCCCATGGGAAGCGGCAACGAGGGAGCCACCCCCAACACCTGCGTCCAGTCCCCGGATCACACACTCCAGCTGAGTCCTTACACTCAAGTCTCTGCTGTAGGCTCTGCTTTCTGCAGGCCCGTGGGCTCAGATACGCCCGTTACCTCTTCAGGTCCAGCTGAAGAATGTTTGCTTCATGCAAGGCGAGACTCTAGGACAGAACTTCTACACTGAGCCAGAGAAACGGCCCTCCTCCAGGCCCTCACAACCAGGGCATCGTCAGCGTGGGGAAGGTGAGGACCCTCCAGGAGGCCTCCCTCCTTTCTCAGAGGTGTCACCGTGCTGTGGCATCAGACCACAAAGGGAAGGAGCGCCCTGCTTTCTGGGAGTGGAGACATCCCCAGCACGTCCTGCTTTTCTAAGACCTGACCCCTCTCTTCCTGCCTTACACGGGCTCCTTGCTAAGCCCTGCCATCTCTGAATCCCTAGAACTTCCGCAGAACGACACGCCTTGTTGTGACCACGTGTGGCGAGTTTCCTGTGGCCGGGCTCTGCGGGCGATGGTTGACGGTGTGCGTTTGGGAGCCAGCCTCCCTGGGTGGGAGTCCTGGCTTTGCCACCTGCCACCCGCACAAATTTGGGCAAGTCACAGCCAGTGTGTGCCCCAGTGTCCATATTTGTAAAATGAAGACAGCAATCCTTGTCTCTTAGGACTATGATGTGAATGTACATTAAGTGTGTAGAGACATGCAGTGGCCACAGTGTGACGTAGGTGTGGCTGTTATCATGAAGTTATTAATCTCACCATAACCCTGCGATCTAAGCATTGCCATCCAAGGATTCAGTGGGAAACTGAGGTTCAGAGAGGAGGTTAAGTGACTTGCCCAAGGTCACAGAGCTGGGCAGGGGTGGAGCTGGTACGTAAACCAGTCCAGTCCAGAGCCCTCAGCACGGAGGGACTGTGTCCTGGCGCTTAGGCACTGAGTTGCATTGTTAAACCTTCCTTCCGCCTTGAAGAAAGGCCTGGGTGCTGCCTGAGCCCCCACCTGTGGATGGGCGTTGTTTATGTGATGGACGGAGATCATCCAGGGACTTTTATAGGTCCTTGGGGTGCAGACCAGTCTCCATTTCCCCGAAACCTTGCTCCCTTTTCTCCCGAATCCAGTCACCATTTCCCCCGGCATTATCTGTGACCAAGTGGTGATGTCCAGGCTGCTGGAGATCAGGAAAGAGGAATTTTTCTGTGACAGTGTTTTCAAAGCTGCATCTCAAGGAAAACGTGTGTCCTTGGGGTTAAACAAAGAACAGCTCTGCAATTAAATATGCCTGCACAGTGTCGGGTTAAATGGAGTGAAGAGGCCTTTTACTCCTGAGAAACTTGAACAGGTCGTGACGATTGTGACTCTTTCAGGGGGAGTGAAGCATGCATGTTTCCCAAACAGATTTCCCCAGGGAACCCTTCCCGAGGACAATCTGTTGGGTTTGCAGATCTCACTCTGGGCCTAGCTGCCGCTGTCGTGTTTGGAACACTTCTACCCTCTTCCAGACGGACAGGTTGCCTTCGCCAGATGGGGGCTTCCCTCCTGCCTGGGAAGTCTGCTTCCTGCTCTTGGAAGAAGCCGTGAGTCACCCATCTTGAGCTCTGGGTGCCAGCTCCGGGGTGCGGGGAAGGATGTGCTCCGCGGGAAGGCACAGGCAGCCTCCTCGGCCGTGGTCCTGTGGCCTAGAAAGTGAACGCCACCTCCCGGGGCAGACCTGGTAGTGGCTAACTTCTCCGTGATGCATCTTTGATTACAGCCACTTTGGTCATTAAAACTGATTCTTCCATACCAGTCCCATAAAAGTTGCTTCTCGCCAAAACCGGTTTGGCTCAATGGATAGAGCATCGGCCTGTGGACTGAAGGGTCCCGGGTTCAAATCTGGTCAAGGGCATGTACCTTGGTTGTGAGCACATCCCCAGTGGGGGGTGCACAGGAGACAGCTGATCGATGTTTCTCTCTCATCCATGTTTCTACCTCTCTATCCCTCTCCCTTCCTCTCTGTAAAAAATCAATAAAATATATTTTTAAAAAGTTGCTTCTCTGAGCACCCCAGTTCCCTCACCCCTATGCTGACCCAGCCACCCTAGCCCCTCACCTGGGATCCTCTGGGCCCTTCCCAGCAGCCAAGGGGTTATGTTTGGCACAGCCACCAGCAGGCCTGGGTCTATTCCAGCTGATCATCACCCTGCCACATCAATGACAAACAATTTCGCTATCCTCCTTGGCATCAACTATGAGTACCTGTCAGATGTTCTAACATCTGTATACGGGCAGATGTTCTAACATCTGTATACGGGCAGATGAAGAGCATTGAGCCATGGGGAGAAAAGGGCTTGGGACTCACCCTCTTTCTCTGCCATTTCCCAACTGTGTGCCCTTCAGAGGTTACCCTCTCCCCCTGCTTCTCCGCATCTCACCCGCAGGCTGGGTGTTATGAGGGAGAAGGAGCCCTCTGGTCAGCCAGGGGCCTGGGCTACAAAGAATGTCAGTTGTTCCTTCCTTCATGGTGGCACCCAGGACATGATGCTGGGTGGGGGGAGGTGCCTGCAGTGAGGTTCCTCTTAAGTGTCCCTTGCCCAGAACGGCCTCCTTATTAAGGGAGCCATTCCACATCCACAGCTAATTACCCTCTAACTGCTGCTCCCTGCTGGGCCCCGCCTGCTTTCTGCCACCTGCCTTCTGCCTCCTGCCCGAGCAGGAGATGACGTCTAATTGGAAGTCACTGTGCCAGCCTGGCAGGACTCCGCTCCTGCTGGGGGAAGCAGCCTGGATGGGAGGCTGGCCCGCCTGGCTCGTGCAGGCCACGTCCGCTGAGGGCAGGGACAGCAAGGGCAGCTCTGGCCGGGGCTGAGTGACTAACCTGGGGAGAGCAGCACGGGAAGGGTGTCGGCCGAGCTCGTGATGTGAGAGGCTCTGCCCTGGCTGATGGTGAAAGCCATCTGGAGCGGTGGTTAAGGGTACACAGACCTGGTTTGAATCTTCACTCTCTGAGGACCAGCCTGTGACTTTTATTTTTTATTTTTTTAATATATTTTATTGATTTTTTTTAACAGAGAGGAAGAGAGAAAGATAGAGAGTCAGAAATATCGATGAGAGAGAGACATCGATTAGCCGCCTCCTGCACGCCTCCCCCTGGGAATGTGCCTGCAACCAAGTACATGCTCTTGACCGGATTCAAACCGGGGCCCTTCAGTCGGCAGGCCGACGCTCTATCCACTGAGCCAAACCGGTTTCGGCCAGCCTGTGACTTTTAAAAGCCTCATTCGATCCTCAGTTTTCCCATCTGAAGAAAGGGCGTGCTCATGGTGGGGAGAAAATGGGGAAGAGACATAAAGGCTTTAGCACAGAGACCAGCCCACAGCCAGCCCTCAGTCACTGGGGCTATTGTAACAGCTGTACACTCCTGATTCCACCCCTCCTTTAAGGGCCAAAGGCCCCATCCGGATCCTTTCACATCATTCAATGCTCACAGCCACTGAGTGAGGTTGGTTTGATTTTTATTCACAGAAAAAGAAACAGATTCAGAGAGGGAAGGGACTTGTTCCAGACCCCACCAGGACACAGAAGAGGTCTAGTCCCGTTGTTCTCTCTGCATCCACTCCTGACTTTCATTCATCAACGTACATGTATTGTCCCCCCCT
Organism: Lasiurus borealis; assembly: GCA_004026805.1. Classification (NCBI taxonomy): domain Eukaryota; kingdom Metazoa; phylum Chordata; class Mammalia; order Chiroptera; family Vespertilionidae; genus Lasiurus; species Lasiurus borealis. The sequence goes on along the minus strand of PVJN01007570.1, from coordinate 5,608 downwards.
CCCCGCCCTGATTCCAGCAAGCATGGGGCCTCCAGACGGTTGATCACTTTCACATGTGCGTAAACCCTGTAGCTTTAGCTCCCGCCCCCTTTTCCCGGCGTGCCTCTGTGGCGGAGGGGAGAGATACTACGCTAGACACTGTGGAGCTGCAGCAGCCATCCTGTGACCTCGAGACCTCAGACAGAAAAGGCTCCAAGACCAGTTGGAATTCTGGGTTCCTGGTGGCATGGTTGAGGCCTGAACTACCCACGCCAGTCATCCCCCCACCACCACCTGCCACTGGTTTCAGGGCTCAATTCAGGCCAATCATCCTCAAAGCGTGAACAGCAGCATCAGTATCACATAGGAACCTGTTAGAAAAGCAAATTCTCACCCTTCCCCCGCCACCCAGACCTGCAAAGCCCAAATCTCTGAGCAATCTCGGTTTAGGAACCACTGGTTTAAATGCCTGGGTAATCGGGTGCTTGCTCAGTTGCATCTGAGTGCAGATCTCATTGAAACCGCCTCGCTGAGCTTTTGCTCAAAGCTTTTTCTCTGCCTCGAACGCCCAATTTCCCCCTCCCCTGCCGGTCTTCCTTGTTAGATGCATTCATTTTCATCATTAAGAACCCAGAATGGCAGAAAACTCAGCTGCTGCGACTTGGCAAGGCGGAGAACTGTATTTTGGACTCGGCCTCAGCCATCTTGGTGGGCTCGATATAGATGGGCAAAAAGCTGCGCGACTGTCACATTTTAAAAATTCCTGGTTCCAGCTGGAAAACCCAGAATCCGGGTTTGTCTCTCTCCCTCTTCCATGAGACGAGAAGGAGGATCTGCAGGCTCCGGTGTCCTTCCTGTCGGCAGCCAGAGTTCCCAGGGCTTCTCTTCTCAGGCGGGCCACAGTCCTGTCCACGGTGGGCTGCTAGTACGTCCAGGCGGCTGTTTTCGGTGAGAACTTGCTGGGTACCAAGCCACGCCAAACTCCGTAGCTTAGCATCACAGTGCATGTTTGCCCGTCTCTGCAGTGGACTGGGCAGCTAGCTGTTCTGCCTGTCTTGTCTGTATTCAGCCGAAGGCCAGCCGGGCTCAGAAGGGTTGGCTGTGATGCTGGGCCCTTCTCTTTCTACGTGGTCCTTCCCCGCCCCCACCCCCAGACTTCTTCACAGATGCTGGTCTCAACACAGAGTTTCTAGGAGGGCAAAGACAGATGCTGAAAAACCTCTAGAGACACAGACTCCGAGACTCACACAACCTCACTTCCGCCAGATTCTACTGGTAGAGGGAGTCACAGGCAGCTCAGATTCACGGTGTCGATATAAGAACGGCCAAACCTGTAGGGGATTTTTGATTTATCTGGGTCAAACTGACAAATTGCTGGGAAGCCTACTCTCAATGGATTGAGGAAATGCTCCAGAGAAGGGGCAGCTTTGCAGCTTATTTGTGCACTAGAATCAAAGGAGGTACAAGGAGGGTTACCTGAAATTCATTGGAGGCAGATGAAGGAGGTGGGAGAAAACACAGCTGGGTAATCTCAGGCATTGGATAAAAAGCCAATGGAGAGACACATACCGTATTTTCCGGCTTATAAGACGACTGGGTGTATAAGATGACCTCTGACTTTTCCAGTTAAAATATAGAGTTTGGTATAGACTTGCCCTATAAGACGCCACCCGGCGTATAAGATGACCCCCCGGCTTTTGAGAAGATTTTCCTGGGTTAAAAAGTCGTCATATACACGGGAAAATACGGTACTTCTTTCACATGGGTGGGTAGCATAGTTAACAAGTTAAGCTTTACATACCACAGAGGTGGTGGTTGGGGACCACGGTAACAGTGTCTCATGACCTGTGAGGTGGGTGTGCACGGAGGGGTCTGGAAAGAAGGTTGCTCTGACATTCCAAAGGCATGTTCCTTTAGATGCAAAAAGACAACAGATCGGCTCACTCCAGGTAAAAAGACTGATCTTTGTCAAGGAAGCTACAGGCTTGGGATGTGACTATGATCCCTGACCTGCTTCTAGTTAGGAATTTTTTAAAATATATTTTATTGTGTTTTTTTTTTACAAGAGAGGAAGGGAGAGGGATAAAGAGTTAGAAACACCGATGAGAAAGAAACACCGATCAGCCTCCTCCTGCATACCTCCCACCAGGCATGTGCCCTTGACTGGAATCAAACCTGGGACCTTTCAGTCTGCAGGCTGACGCTCTATCCACTGAGCCAAATGACTTTGGCTCTCGTTAGGAATTTATGTCCAGACCATCCTTATGTGGTTGCTTTCTGCCTCTGAGTTTGCAGGGCCCGCTATGCCGGCCTCCCCTGAGCTTGTCAGATTTATATATGTGGCCCCATTTACACCCACAATGGGGATGGAGCATCAGGCTCCACCTCCACCCTCAGTGTAGTCATGATGTGAAGACTGGATGTCCTAGGATGGAAGGAATGGATGGCCATGAAACAGCTCACCACAGCATCTTCCTGGCCTACATTTGCTTTGACCCACAAATGGCTTCATGTTCCCTCTGATAACTTACTATTCCAAGTCCATTCTTGGTTCCTGTTTTCCTGTGAGTCAGGGATTGCTTAGCTGCAAGGAACAGAAAGGGCTCAGACCAGCTCAAATAAGGTTGGGGTGGGCAGAGGCATCATGCACATGGAATGGTGTCAGACCTCATGGAATCTGGAGCTTCGAGGGACCAAGAAGGCAACTTACTCTCATTTACGACCTCTCTCTCTCTCTCTCTCTCTCTCTCTCTCTCTCTCTCTCTCTGTCTCTCTCTGTCTCTCTCTCTCTCTATGTGGTCTGTCTTCTGTGCCTCTCTCTCTTCGATTTTTGTTTTTTCCTACTTACTTGGCATCCTTGTGGCTTCTCTCCTCCCCTGTAATTTTGGTCCAAGATATACAAGCGAGAGTCTGTTGGTCTAGGGGGCAGAGAGGGCACGAAAGAGAAGCTTGCCAGTTTGACTTGCGGTGGTGTCCAAACTGACCCAGAGGCCACCAGACATTATTACCCAGAGACTTCATGTCTCTTAGCTCATGTTTTTATTAAAGAAAAATGGTTCCTGCCTCTCAGTGGGCTGGCTCCCTGGATTAGCTGTCCATCCCGCAGATCCCATGTCCAGGAAGATGTGACCTAGCAATAGCTTCCCAGCTGCACTCCCGCAGCTGGGTGATGGGCCTGGGTTCTCGGGGCAGTCGGCTGCCGAATTCAGTAAGGACTTACCCTGGGATGTCGGGATCCAGAGAGAACCCTCCAGTGTGTCTCCTGGAGACCAAGGTAAGGGGACATCAGGAGATGGTCTTGCTGGTCAACCCACCAACTCTCATGCTGGTCCTGACTTATGAAGATGGGACCATCACTCCATCCGGTTCTGCCTCCAAAGGAGGGGTTGGGGGAGGAGCAAAGTTAGGGAATATCAATGCCTAATATAGCTTATGGTACTGGAAATCCTAAAAAAAAAAATGATGGCTGAGTAACAATAATGGTAATAATTGGTAGCATATGTCATTAAGAACTAAGGTCCCTTGTCCTGTGTGTTCTGAGGGACTGAATTCCCTACTGCTTGCAGATGACTAGGACCCCACAGCCTTGGGGATACAAAAGGTATCAGGGTGTGGCGTGACTCAATCAAATGACACCTTGGACCTCACTGATGACTGGTGGTGGTGGTGGTGGTGATGGTGGTGGGTGTAACAGGTCTCTGAGGACCTACAGCTCCCAATGATTTAGCTCTTAAATCAGCCATGGCCTGGGGTGGGGTTTCTGCAGCAGGTCAGAGCCATGTCTGTGGAGCAGGGATCCCCATAGCCTTTCCATCTATTTCTGACGTCAGCTAGGTCCCTGTGAGGTCCCAGGCCCAGCACCCAGGTAGATCGTAGGAGGCTCTGGGTGAACTCTGGGGACAGATACCCATCCATGGATTCCGCAAACACTTCTCTTTTCTTGGCTTTCTGCTTCGTGGCCTCCGCCTGCTTGGAGCACCCCTGTTGGAACATGGGTCAGGACTGGGTCAGGCAAAAACGCAAATCTGTGACTCAGTTCCCAGACAGCAGCCAAGACGGAAGATCCAGGCATCTGTGTGCCTGTGGGGGTGGAGGCTGACCCTTGCTTGCTGGCTTTGGAAATCGGGTGACTCAGATGACAGCTGTCACCATCCTGCCTTTGAGATCTTTAAGGAGATGGTCTTTAAGGCCTTTGTTCCAACACCCAGTGAAGTTCAAAGCCTTCTCCTCTACCTTCGCTAATTTCCAGCAGGAGCTGGGGGTGGTGGAAGGGTTGGCGCTCGCCTCTGCTGGAGGTGCTGCCTCTGAGCTGCACCTCAGTGACCCTGCCATGACATTGGGCTGATTTCCAGAACAGGAACAACAAAACATTTACATAAAGTCCTTTGGCGTCAGTATCTTCTCCTGCAAATTGGTTTGGAAAACCTGGGGATGGGCCTGCTCTCAGGATGCACAGCCTCATACCCTTCTCTACTGCTTCTTTGCCTTTGCCCCAGAGCAGAGGTCAGGAGCACAGATCTGGAGCCCGACTCCCTGGGTTCATATACCAGCTCTGCTGATGCTTATTGGCTATGCAAGTGCAGGCACCTTCTACTACCTCCGGCTGCTTCTCTAACATGGGGATACTAACGTTACCTGTCTGGATGGTTGTGTTGAGGCGAGGACAAATTAAAAGAGTTAATGATTGTAAAGTACAGCCAGTCCTCTCATAACATCCTTTCATTATAAGGTTGATGAGGTGCCATAGGAACTTAGTTCTGTTTATATCAATTGGCCTGAGGTAAATTGGTTTCATTATGTGTTGTTTGGAGAATGTTAAGTGAGGACTGATTGTTCTCATGGCAATGCCTAGTTCAGACCAAGTGTTGTCGATGCGACTGGTAAATTTCACCCCTTTCACTTGAAAACCGGGACTGATCCCAGGGTGGTTGTGGGATTGAGACATCGGTAAACGTTATTCCATTGCTCTGCATGACATCAGCCTTGCTGTGGACATTCGATTTTTGCCTTTTGGCTGTGCCTGCTGCCATTGATATGTCACCCTAGCTGTGGCTCCTGCCTCATGGCCACCAGGGTTCCTGACCAGTTCCTGAGCCTGATACCCCAGTTTCCACCAGTCCTATGGGCTCCCCAGCCTCCAACTGTGGCAGAGACTCCTGCTCCCCCAGCAGCATCTCTCCTTGTGCAAGAAGAGACTCTTTTGCTGGCCCGGTGGCTTGCTCAGAATTCAACTCTATGGTCCAGCCGCCCTCAACCAGGTGTGGTCATTGAGCAGGCTCTGCACAATGGCTAGTGAGCGGACAGATGTGTGCGCCTTCCAGGGGGCCCCGTTAAGGGGAGGGACGGCCTCTCTCCTGCCTTGTTCTCCTTCCTGCCGGCTGAAGTGTACAGAGGCCATTGAGCCTTCCTGGACCACATGCGGAGAGCCTAAAAAATTCATAGAGCAGAACCACCGTAACATTTCAGCTACTCACTAAGGAAGAAAGTCATTGCCACCTTATTTAAGCATTGCTATTTCTGGTCTTCCTTTTCTAGTAGCCGCAGGCCTTATGTATACCTCATACATCTCATAGATTGTCTCAGCTGCTACAGCCAGCCAGCGGGGGTTCCTTTGTCTCCTCCTTTTCTG
>PVJN01007569.1:0-70924 GCA_004026805.1 Lasiurus borealis | reverse complement strand
TAACTTTTTAGAGAGAGAGAGAGAGAGAGAGAGAGAGAGATAACCTCCACTCTCTTCCCATTTTTTATTATTGAGGAATGATAAAAAAGCTCCATGAATATTGACTTTGAAAAGTATTTTGATTTTAGGTGCCAAGTGGAGTTTAAAAATAGCATGCTTAACATAAATCCAAATGTAATGAAACCTTATTTTATACTAGAGGCCCAATGTATGAAATTCGTGCACAGGGGAGTGTGTCCCTCAGTCCAGCCTGCACCATCTTCAATCTGGGAGCCCTTGAGAGATGTCCAGCCTCTCATCCAATGGCGGGCCTCTTATTTCCATATAGGGGCAGTTGGACATCCCTCTTACAATCCAGGACTACTGGCTTCCCAACTGCTCCCCTACCTGCCTTCCTGATTTCCCCTAACTGTTTCTGCCTGCCAGCCTGCTCACCCCCTAACCACTCCCTGCTAGCCTGATTGATGCCTAAATGGCCTCCCTTGCAAGCCTGCTTGCCCCTAACTGCCCTCCTCTGCAGGCCTGGTCCCCCCACAACTACCCTCCACTGTAGGCCTGGGTACTCCCAACTGCCCTTCCCTGCGGGCCCAGTCTCTCCCAACTTCCTTCCTCTTTTGGCCTGCTCTCACCTAAATACCCTCCCCTGAAAGCTTGATCGCCCCCAACTGCCCTCCTTTGTAGGCCTGGTCCCTCCCAACTTCCCTCCCTGCTGGTCATCCTGTGGTGGTCATCTTGTTTCCATATAGGAACAGTCATCTTTGACCACATGGGGACAGCCATCTTGTGTGTTGGAGTGACAGTCAATTTGCATATTCGTATTTTATTAAATAGAACTACATAGGATAGAGGCCTGGTGCATGGGTGGGGGATGGTTGCTTTTGCTTGAAGGATGTCTTAGATCATTGTGGGGTTTCCTTGGAGTGTGGGTTCTGTGGTGGTTTGCAGGCTGGCCATGCCCCCCGGCAACCCAAGTGGAGGCCCTGGTATCTGGGATTTATTTATCTTCTAAAATTGAAACTTGGTAGCCTTGAGCGGAACCAAGCCTCCTGCTTGCTCTGTGGCTGCAGCCATTTTGTTGGGATTTATTCATCTCCTATAATTGAAACTTTGTAGCTTTTAGTGGAAGCCTGGGCCAGCCAGGGGAAGCAGAAAGCTTGGCTTCCTCCATTGCCAGGGAAACCCAAGCCTCCTGATCTCTTCATGGCTACAGCCATCTTGGGTGGGTTAATTTGCATACTCTCTCCTGATTGGATGATAGACATGGCTTGTGGGTATAGAAGATGTACAGTCAATGTGTATTGAATATTATTTTGTATTAGGAAGGATATTTACTAGTAGCCCTGAGCACAAATCCCTGCACCAGTAGCTCTCTGCTGCCCTCCTGTATCTCTCTGCCCACTGCCTTGCCCTCCTGAACTCCCCTCGTCCACCTCCCATATCTTGCTGCCTTGCCCCCTCCTATGGCTCTCCGCCACCCACTTGTAGTTTGCTGCCCCACCGTCCTGCAGATCGCAATCTGGTCATTACGTGGTCAGTCATTATGCCTCAGGGTATAATGGATAATTAGCATATTTCTCTCTTATTATATATTTATACCACAACAAACTAACAAAGGTAAAATTTATGTGATAACTACTTTTCTCTTCATGCATCCTATATTATTTTAGCTCTTTATATTATGTGTATCATCATTTTTTATATTTATTTTATCCAACTGTCTTAGTGGTACACTGTCATTATTAGTTTACTTCTCTCTTTGATAGATATGCAAATGAATGTTATATCTAACCTCCACTCTCTTCCCATCATTATCCACTCTAAGAAAAGCCAGTGTTCTTTACCAAAAAAAATGAGAACCTCAAAAAATTGAGATAATGCTCCAGAGAATGTTACGTTACAGTTGTATTTAATATAAGTCCTTAATTATGTATAGCTTTTTTGATTCTAAACATTATGGAGTAACTCAATGCATATCAATATTCTTACCAACAAAAAACAGAGAAGCCAGATTTTACTATATATAGGTAGTTGTATGTATACATATGTACATGTGTGCATATTGGGCACTTGTTGGACTGAAAAGAATGTGAAGGGTCAATATCTAGAAAAAAGAAACTGTGGCCTGATAAGTCTATATTCAAGAGATTTGCTGATTCTTTCCAGAGACAGGGTAAAAGATGAAAATGCAAACACAGGGCCTGAACATAGATCTACTGCTAACTGGAATAGGATCTATCAGAAAACTGGCATGCATGGGACTTGCCTGTGGAGGCTACTAGGATTTGGAGGGATAGGGTTATGATATTCTTGTGAGCTGAGTTGTGTCTCCTCTGAAGCCCAAAATTAATATATTGAAGTGCAAACTCCTAGTCCCTCAGAACATGACATTGGGAAATGAGGCCCTCATCTACTTTTGTAACCTATGTTTGTTTTAGGTTTTATTTTATGGAATTATTCTTTTAAAATATTTCTCAGTTAGCCCTAGATGATTTGGCTCAGTAAATAGAGCATTAGCCTATGGACCGAAGAGTTCCAGCTTCTATTCTAGTCAAGGGCACATACCTTGGTTGCAGGCTCTTCCCCAGCCCAGGCCCTGGTCAGGGTGCATACAGGAGGCAACCAATCAATGTGTCTCTCTCACTTTGGTGTTTCTCTCTGTCTCTTCCTCCCCTGCTTCCACTTTCTCTAAAAAATCACTGGAAAAAACATGTTTAAGTGAGTATTAAAAACAATAACAGCAAAAACAAACACATATATGTATATATATATTTATTTCTTATTTAAACAGGGTAATTGTAAGATGATTACTGAGACAAGTAGCTTTTTTTAGGTTGATTCCTGAACATCAAAAAATTAATGAAGCATTGCAATAAATTGACATATATCTTTTTCTAATCTCAATAGTAATTTAATTTCATTACATTTTTTTCATCTATAAAGCTCTGGTAATCTTTCATATTATCAGATCCTTAATTCTAATAAAACTATAATGTTTTAGGACTTTTAATCATTTAGGATCATTTCTGTTTTCCAAATGCTATTTACACAATAAGTCAGAAAAGTCTGCTAACTTATTATCACTTAAATTCTAGACAAATGTGAGTAGAAAATTGCACTAATAGGAAATTCTTATAATGACATTTTTCACCATATTTGAGATAGAGGAACATTGATTAGTGAGAGCAAATACCTTCATATTCAAATATAATGTTACAGTAATTACCATGCACAACTGTTCTGCTGTTAGAAATTATACCAACATTTGCTACCTAACATACCCATATGTCCATATTTGCTTGTGTCAGTGCTGGTATATAATTTATATTCTCAAGTAATCATTAATCTTGCTTTCACCCTTATTATAAAAAAGTCCTCACTTGAACAATATATTATATGTCCAATTACTATACTGTAGGCTTTTCTTTAGCTATAAGTATGAAAGTTTACTTATGTGCCAAGAACTATTCTTTCATGCCTGGGAAGATAAACCCATCATGAATCCTATTTACCAGCAAGAAACCTTCTGTACTGGTTCATGGTAAAGAACACTGCCTTTTCTTCAACAAAGACTCTAATATAATTTTATAGCCATCTTTAGCTCTTTCAATTATTTTTATAAGAACGACTATTTTTTTAAGCATTTTGTAAATTTATTTGAGCCAAACTGTCGACATACACTGGGAAGCAGAACCTCAAAAAATTGAGATAATGCTCCAGAGAATGTTAGGTTGCAGTTGTATTTTTTCAATTAATGTATTACATTGGTACATATATTGCCATTGCCCCCTCATCCCATTCACATGCATGCCCTCACTTCCCAATATCTTGCATCCATTGGTTATGCTTATATGCATACATACAAGTCCTTTGGTTGATCTCTTATTTACCATACCTCTTCCTATCCTTCCCACTATAATTTTGTTTGATCTTTACTACCTCAGTCTGTGTGCATCTTTTTTTCTGAGGTGGGTTTCTTTTACACAGCAGATATATGGGTCATGTTTTCTTATTCAATTTGTTAACCTATGTCTTTTGATTGGGGCATTTAATCCATTTACATTTTAAAATTATTGATAAGTACTTATTTGTCACCATTTTTATTCTTTACCCCATGTGTTTCCTCTTTGCTTCCTATTTCTTTTTTTTTACAGCACTTTAGCATTTATTTCATTGGTGGTAATAAATTCCCCTAATCCTTTTTTTAAAATCTGTGAATATCCTGATTTCACATTTAATTTTGGTTGCTAACCTTGCTGGGTACAGTATTATTGGATTCAGATTCAGATCCTTCTTTTTCATGACTTTGTATCTTTCATTCCATTCCCTTCTGTCCTGATGAGTTTCTGTTGAGAAATCATTCACTAGTCTGATAGAGTTTCCTTCTAGGTAACTTTCTGTCTCTTGCTGGATGCTTTTAAGATTCTTTCTTTGTCTTTGGTGTTTGGCAATTTAGTTATGATGTGCCTTGGCATCAGTCTTTGGGGTTCATTTTGATTGGAACTCTGTGAGCTTCTTGGATTTGTGTGGGTTTTTTCTAGCCTATATAGGGAAGTTTTTGTCATTATTTCTTCAAACAAGTTTTCTATTCCTTGCTCAGTTTCCTCTCCTTCTGGAACCCTTATAATGAGCATGTTGTTTTGTTTCATGTCCCAAAGTTCCCTTAGGCTCTCTTGTTTTTTAATTTTTTTTCTAGAAGCTGCTCTAGTTGGATATTTTTCTTATCTTTTCTTCTAGCTCACTGATGCAGTCCTCTGCTTCTTCTTATATACCCTTGCAGCTTTCTATTGAATCTTTACAGCAAAAATGTCATTTTTCATTTCTTCTTAGTTCTTCTTCATTTCCTTTTGGTTCTTACACATATTGTCAAATTTTTCTTTCATTATTTTCATCTACCTTATGTCCATTTCTGTGAATTCTTTCTCTGTCAGGTTGTTTGCCTCCATTTCATTTACTTTCTTTTCTGGTGATGCCTACCTTTGTTCATATGCCAGCTGTTTCTTTGTCTCCCTATGGTCTCTTCTCCAGGTGTCTATCAATGCAGTTCTCTCTCTCTTGTGTTGATTTAAAGGCACAAAATACAACACAATCAAGTACAATGCACAAGGCACTGAACAGAAATGTATTCATGATATTAATAACCCCAAATAAAGGTTACCACCAGAGAGAGGCAAATTAGAGAATAGGAGAGAAAGAAGAACAGAAAACAAAAAGAAAGGAGTGCAAAAATAAAACTGGGAAAAGGAAAAAAATAGATAAGAGAGAAAAAAGTGAGAAGAAAAAAGAAGGGAACAAACCATATATATATGGGTGGGGAAAACTCCAATAGAAAAGCCACTAATCCCAACAAATGACAGCAACAAGTATCTGGAGATGAATACAAACTATAAACAACAACTAATATCAAGCAAGGTGAGGGAAAACAGAAGCAAAAAGAAAAAAAAGACAAACAAAAACAAAACAAACAAAAAATAAAACAAAAAAGAATAAGCAAAACAATCTCACAAACAAGTATAAAAAATCAACAAAATCAACATTCAAGCAAACAACAACAAAAGGACAGAGAAAAAATTATTTTTTGAATAGTGAAGACAGAGAAGAGAGAGTTGTCTATGGACTTGGAGCAGGGGATTAGATATTAGATATATAAGTAGGGTGAAATTTTAACAGGGGGTAAAAGAAAGAAGAGGGAAAATCTGAAGCAAGAAAAGAGTAAGAGAAACAGGACAACAAAAGGGGAAAAGTTAGGAACGGAGTGATGGCATAAAGGTAAAGTTGAGATAGAGTAAAATGATGCTAAGGGAAAGATGAAAATAGAATGTAGAACACTAATTCCAAAGTTAAATAAAGAGAAAATAAAAATGATCATAAGCTGGTTTAAAAGATTGGAAGACAAATTCGACAATATGGGTAAGAGCCTAGAGGAAGTGAAGAAGACCCTAGAGGAAGTGATGAAGAGCCAAGAGGAGATGAAGAAGCAGCAAGAAGAAACGCAGAAGACACTAGATGAGGTGCAGAATAAACAAGAAGAAATGAACAATGACATCACTGCTATAAAGAACTCAACAGAAAGCATCAAAAGTAGACTAGAAGAAGCAGAGGACCGCATAAGTGAGGTAGAAGACACGGTAGGAAAAAATACCCAAGTACAGCAGCCTTTAGAAAAAAAAGTTAAAAAGCAAGAGGAGAGCCTAAGGGAACTTTGGGATAACATGAAACAAAACAACATCCGTATAATTGGGGTTCCAGAAAGAGTGGAAACTGAACAAGGATTAGAGAACTTGTTTGAACAAATAATGACAGAAAATTTCCCCAGTATAGAAAAGATAAAATCCACACAAATCCAAGAAGCTCACAGAGTTCCAAGCAAAATGAACCCCAACAAACCGACACCAAGGCACATTATAATTAAATTGGCAAACACCGATGACAAAGTAAGAATACTAAAAGCAGCCAGAGAGAAACAGAAAGTTACCTACAAAGAAACTCCCATAAGACTAGCTACTGACTTCTCAACAGAAACTCATCAGGCTAGAAGGGAATGGAATGAAATATACAAAGTCATGCAAAGGAAGGGTCTAAATCCAAGAATACTGTACCCTGCAAGACTCTCAATCAAAATTGAAGGTGAAATCAAAAGCTTCGCAGGCAAAAATGACACTTTTTTTAAGAAAAGGTAAAATAGTAGTAAAAATAATACTGATTAAAAATAAAAATGTAATAATTAAAAAGGTAAAATCAAGTGAAGAAAAAAAAATAGTTTCTTAAGTAAAAGATAAAAAAATAAAAATAAATGTGTAGTAGTGTAAATCATTCACTTCCTCTACTGTTCTGTTTGGCCCACCTGTTCCTCAGTCAGGACAGTATTGCAGTTCCCTGTGTTCCACTGGTGCTCAGTGTTGCAAACCAGTCCTGGTTTTTAAGCAAGCAGTGTGTCTTAATTTCTTTATTTCTTTATTTGTGATTACATAAGAGTCAATTAGTGATTCAAACCCTGGGTGGAAGTGTTTCTGGATTGACCTCCAGGTCCACACGTCCTCTCTAGACTGTGCTTAGATCCTGCTTTCCCTGTGGCACTCAATACTGGTTTGTGGGTGGGGGTTTCCTCAGAGCTGGTTCTCTGATGGTTATTTCCCACTCTGATTCCCGGGTTCCAGAAAAACAACTTTCCCCTGCAGTCTCTTTAGCGTGTCCCCAAATGGGTGATCCTATGTTAGGCTCTTATTAATAAGAAGCAAGGATTTAAAGAAGAAAAATCATAAGTGTGCAAACTCTGGGGCTGCTTGCAAGTCTGTGCAGTCTTTTTCCTCCCTGGGGTCTAAGCAGCTGGCACACTTTTAAAAATTTTAAGCTGTCCTTTGCATCTGATCAAAGTGGGTTGCTTTTTAGGTATCCCTTCTGTTAGCAGCTCTCAGGATCCCTTCCACATTCAGGGATCACACCAGCCCCAACAGCCATGAATTTTTCTAGGCTCAGACTTCCTCCAGCTCCTACAGTGCACATGTTTCTCTCTCCTGCTGGGACCAGAGACCTCACCTTATCCCAGGCAAATCCTACCTTTTTATAGCAGAGTGTAGAGCTCTTCTGAATCCACATGTTTACACCAATTGGGGACTGGTGTTCTGGAGTTCACAGTTATTCGGTGGGTGCCATAGTTGTAGATTTTCAGGCGTCTGATAACATCCACTTTCCTCTTCAAGATGGTGTGGTCTCTGTGTCCAAGCTGGTCGCTCTGGGAGGGAACTCAGAAGCAGTGGGGGCTGCCCAGTCATGGAAGCCCCGTTCAGTAATCCCCCACCTTCTCCTGGAGTATAGCTGCCCCTCAATTCACCAACAAACATTCCCCGTGTGCCCTCAGCTGTTCTTTCTATCTGCTTCAGGAGAAGGCTTGGGACACGTCTATCTATTCTGCCATCATTTCTGCCACCATTTTTTTTTCTCCCAATTGATTCTTAATATGGATTTTGAATCTCACAACTCTCCACCTCCATGTGCCATACTATTCCTGCTGCCTGCATGCCAACCTCCTAGACTTCATGCATATCCCTGAGGTGACATACTGTCTTCTCCTGTCTAACTCTCTGTACGTGCACTCTCCTTGTCTCAATGCACATCTTCCTAACAACTGTTTTATCACCTTCAACCTATTACTTATATAAATTTATTTTATTCAGATGTAGCTCATTTCCTAAGAGAAGAGCATCTTGATTAGGTCAGTGAAGGGACAACATTGCATGGCCCTAGAGATTCATTCCCCTCCCTCTTTTTGGTAAGCTTGTCTAGAGTCGCCTCAGTTAACCTACATAGTCTATAGGCAGAAACCAATGCCAATGGCTGATGTCAATGTGCTTTGCATCAAGGATGTTCCCTGGAAAGACCTGTTGTTGGGATGCAGATCTTGGGCCTTGGAATTCAATTCCTTGGTGGGGATCCCTGGACCTGTGTCTTGCGTCTAGGTGTTCCTAGTCCCTCTTGGGCTACCCTAAGTAACAGGTTGTAGAGCAGAAGTTTGATCTCACACTTAGAGTGTCCTCAGCTTTATGTTCATGGGATGCTTTCTCTCTAGAGCATTGGCAGGGATGCGTACAAAACATCCATGTTCAGCCTAAACTGTGAAATAATAAACATTCAGGGGACTAAGTGTACCCTACTGGTTCTCTGCTTACAAGTTTTTCCTAATATTGCTAATGTTACATGTGTAACTTGTGGTGCCAGGGTTGTGTGCCCATGACCTCCTGTGCAACAGACAGCTTGATCTATGTTGTATCCTCATGACACTCCTCTTTTATCATTTACTGTAATCTCAATTGTTACGTGTGAGCAATTGTTTGATTAATGTATGTCATTTCCTTTGACTCCATGCTCCGTGAAAGAATGAGAAAAGAGATTGTTTTGTTTACTTGTGTCCCAAATTTCTGGCACCATGGCATGTACATAGTAAATGTTAATAAACGTTCTTGAATGATCAAAATATGTGATAAATTATTTAACCCAATAAAATGGGTGAGATAATAGATATTTGCAAAGGAAGTAACATTTCAATGTCTCTCATGTTATCCCGTGGTGACAGTGATAAATTACATGCTTCTGGCAAAAAAAAAAAAAAGAGGACAGGCTTAAGTGTTTGGTGATATGAACCCTTTCTAATAACCTGATGTTACATAGATCATTTAAATTATGTAATTTATCAATTAGAGCTATAAAGGAGGAGAGATGATGCAATATTTGTCTTCATTTCAGAGAGAGGTGATGACATGAATGAGAATTGATAAACTGTTTTAAGAGATTTCAAAAAAGGAAGTTGAGGGTATCATATTTTAATACTACATCATTAAAAGCTCTGTAAGAAGCACTCTGCATGGATTCTCTAATTTAATTCAGTACATAGCACAAATAGTCCTTGATGAATTTATCTGCATTTATGTAATAATAAATAATATAATATATCATACAATAGTTTAGGGATAAGTTGTAATTAGAAAATCAAAAAAAAGTTTGCTCCTGAATCTAAAAATGTATGTCTTAATTTGTCACTAAAATGATAAGGCATAGAAGTTTGTATTATAAAAGATATTGTAAAAGCTTTGTTATAAAATGTATTGATTACATATTAGTCAAAACTTTGCAGTATGAGTTTCTATTCATTTCTCAGAATGTTTATTAATATTATTATAAGATCTTATATTTCTTTGAATTCATTAGTCATTAAGTTTTAAATATTATTGTTACTTTTTCAATCTTTTTATCAGTGATTATATGTAAAATAATTTATATTATGTCATAGTTTATCATGTTGATAATAAATAATAAATGTTATGAAACTTCCCAAAAGTTAAAGGCCCATAATAGTAAATTTAAGAACATGAATAATATAGAAAATAAAAACCTTGAATATTTTCAAAGGGAGGTGAGGGGGAAGTTGCCAACCAGATAGGAGTAAAATCTACAGTGGCATTCATTGTATTTTTCAATATATAGGTTAATTTCTGAAAAACATTTAACAATATATTTAATGTTCTGATGAAAATTCAATTTTGATTAATGTATACTGAGTGGCCAGATTATTATAATCTCTGAACACATAATAATTTGGCCACTCAGTGTATATCCTATATAATAAAAGGCTAATATGCAAATTGTCCCCTCAACCAAGAGTTCAACCAGCAGGCAAGCCAGCCAACTTCCCATGTCCCCTCCCCCTGGCCAGGTTGGCCGGACCCCACCCATGCACAAATTCATGCACCAGGCCTCCACTATACACACACACACACACACACACACACACACACACACATGCTGAGTGGCCAGATTATTATGTGTTCAGAGATCATAATAACCTGGCCATTCAGTGTATGTGTGCTGTTTATAAATCTACATGTTTTATCCAAGCAATATTTCATTCATTTAATTTCTCATCAGTTATTTTTTGGGATAATCCTTGAAACTAGAGTTAAACCTAGAAAGGGCAGAAGGTGGGATTGATGGGAAAAAATATGGATACAGGCCATCAAGGGAGGTCATCGGCTAGGATGCCACTAGGATGGAAGAAAAGAGCCCTAGAGGCTTCTTCCTACCTCCCTACCTTACACCATCCAAAACATCAGCCCAGACAAGTGAGAGATTATGTGATAAAAGTTAAAAAAAGTGTTGACAATCCTAAAAGATAAAACTTTATGCTATTGGCATGGGAAAAGATTAATTAAATAAGATATAAATGCAGTGATTTTTATTACAAAGCAAGTAATAAAATAAACCAAACTATATTCTAATAAAGAAATAAGGACTTTTAGTCATAAAATGACAGAATGAAATGATTAAAAATGCTATCTAGTCAATGGAAGTGATTACTTGGAACACATTTAAATAAATCTATATAGAAAAGTTGTAATCAATAATAAGAAATTTGCCAAAACCGTTTTGGCTCATGGATAGAGCATTGGCCTGCGGAATGAAAGGTCCCAGGTTCGATTCCAGTCAAGGGCATGTACCTTGGTTGTGGCACATTCCCAGTAGGAGGTGTGCAGAAGGCAGCTGATCGATGTCTCTCTCTCATCGATGTTTCTGACTTTCTACCTCTCTCCCTTCCTCTCTATAAAAAAAATCAATAAAATATATTAAAAAATAAATTTGGCAAAAAAATCCAATAAAAAATATGAACAGAAAGTTAAATGGGCAGTTTATAAAAAGGTAAAAACAAATACAAGAGATAGAAAGAGATGTCCAAATTCTTTAATAACCAGAGAAATATTCATTAAAACCAAAATAAGATGTCAGGAAATAAAAGGATTATAAACCATCTACTTTCATGGACAACAGTGTGGTGATGGTGGGTACAGAGCGAGGCTGTATGGAAATGGAAGAAGGAATAGAGGAGTATTCTTAAGGACAGTGCTTCTGTATATTTAATAGCAGGCAGCTCTAGTTTTACATTCCCCCAATTACATGTAATGATAGACATTGATGTGTAGTTAAGAAGTACATTTATGTGCCATATTCAGTGATAGTTAAGTACCCTTGATATAAAAAAGTGAACTTTAAAAAAAATATATCATGAATTCTAGTAGCTATCTTTGACATAAAGTACCAAACTACTTTTATTACAGTAGGCAGGCAGATAGTTAGATATTAATAAAAAAGAAGGGAACAAAACAGGCTAAGGCTAAGTCTGATTAGTCTGGAAGCTAGACCTTAAAACAGCGGTTCTCAACCTGTGGGTCGCGACCCCTTTGGGGGTCGAACAACCCTTTCACGGGGGTCACCTAAGCCTATCGGAAAACATATATATGATTCATAAAAGTTGCAAAATTACAGTTATGAAGTAGCAACGAAAATAATTTTATGGTTGGGGGTCACCACAACATGAGGAACTGTATTAAAGGGTCAAGGCCTTAGGAAGGTTGAGAACCACTGACTTAAGACATATCCTCTGCCAAGACAGGCAGGTTGGAAGATTGACTTTCTCCAATCCCCAGGCACCCATGGCCCAGACTACCCGGGGGGGGGGGCGGGTAGGGGGGGGAATAAAACAGTAGGGGAAATTCTGCTGATTCTGCTGCTGAAGCATGTACAGTAGAAGCCAAGCTGGTGAATATAATAGCGAGGTGTCTAATCTTGGGGAAGGGTAACATTGGGTTAAGGGCATGAAACCCTGGAAAATGCAGGAAAGGGATTGGGCAAGGGAAGTCCAAGCCCAAGCTAGTGAAGAGCCAGGAAAACGATTGGTTACTATGAAAGAAAGCTTATCCCTCCCCAAACTCAAGAAGATATCATCCAAGCTTCACAAAGGCCCCAGGCTCATTGGGTGGTTTATGTGCTCTCTCTCCAAAGCAGCCCTGCAGGCCCAAGCACAGCTCAAGGGCAGGTTCAAGTGCAGCGCTGGCCGCAGGTCAGCCAGGAAAGAGACTGAGCTAGACTATGAAAGCTTCTGATGCCAATGCCAGGTGACAGCACAGTATTTCTGGGTCCCGATCCTCCTGGGCGTGGTGAGGGCAAGTTCGGGTCTGAGGCCCCAGAGCAGTGGTTCTCAACCTTTCTAAGGCCGCGACCCTTTAATACAGTTGCTCACGTTGTGGTGACCCCCAACCATAAAATTATTTTCATTGCTACTTCATAACTGTAATCTTGCTACTGTTATGAACTGTAACATAAATATTTGATATGCAGGATGTATTTTCATTGTTACAAATTGAACATAATTAAAGCATAGTGATTCATGACAAAAACAATATGTAATTATATATTGTGAAATATTTATTTCAAATTACAAATAAATGAAATTTTTGTCTTGAATCGTGGTATAGCATGGGTAACAGTCTTCATAGGACAACAGTAAACTACATTGCTACACTTTGCTACACCGAGGAGCGGTGTGTTGGTTCCTAAGACCATGGGAAATAGGTGTTTTCCAATAGTCTTAGGCAATCCCTGTGAAAGGGTCGTTCAACCCCCAAAGGGTTGTGACCCACAGGTTGAGAACCACTGCCCCAGAGGCTGGGCTTCTCCCACAGTGAGATGGAGCCAAGCCACCTGGCTGTGGCTGAAAATGTGGGCACAGTCCTTTGTTTTCATTCCGATAAACCTCACCGCAAATGCTCACAGCCATGGGCCCCAAATGTTATTCTTGTGATTCCATGGAAGAATCTTCTCTCCACTGGCAACACTTCCAGTGATTGTATTTAGGTATTTGGAGGTATAATGTGTAATAATGTTTTCCTAACTTTGTCATTGAAGTCACAGATACTTTTATTCAAAAATTCATAATCAGCCTGGCTGGTGTGGCTCAGTGTTTGAGTGTTGACCTATGAACCAGGAGGTCACAGTTCGATTCTCCATCAGGGCAAATGCTTAAGTTGTAGGGTGGATCCCCAGTGCGAGGCAAGCAAGAGGCAACCTATCAGCGATTCTATCTCATCATTGATGATGTTTCTCTCCCTCTCGCCCTCTCCTTTACTATCTGAAATCAATAACAAACAAACAAAAAATTAAAATACCAAGAGCAAAAGACAAAGAGAGAATATTATAAGCATCAAGAGAAAAACAGTTCATTACCTACAAGGGAGCACCCATACGATTGTCAGCTGATTTCTCAACAGAAATGATGCAGTTAAGATAGGAGTAACAAGAAATATTCAACATAATGAATAGCAAGAACCTACAACCAAGATTACTCTATCCAGCAAAGCTATCATTCATAATTAAAGGGCAGATAAAGAGCTTCACAGATAAGAAAAAGCTAAAGGAGTTCATCAACTCCAAATTAGTATTATATGAAATGCTGAAAGGTACTCTTTAAGAAGAGGAAGAAGAAAAAGGTAAAAGATAAAAAATTATGAACAACAAATACATATCTATCAACAAGTGAATCTAGAAATTAAGTGAATTAAAAATTTGATCAACAGAATAAACTGGTGAATAGAATAGAATTAGGGGCATAGAAAGGGTGTGGACTGATAATTCTCAGGGGGGAAGGGGTGAGGGGTGTATAGGGAGAGACTGGACAAAAATCATACACCTATGAATGAGGTCAATGAGGGGAGGTAAGGGTAGAGGGAGGGTGGGAGTCAGCGGGAGGGGAGCTATGGAGGGGCAAAAAGAGAAACAAATTAATAATCTGAATAATAAAGATTTAATTTAAAAAAATTATTGATAATTAAGGAAAAAGATTATCTTACA
Source organism: Lasiurus borealis (assembly GCA_004026805.1). Taxonomy (NCBI): domain Eukaryota; kingdom Metazoa; phylum Chordata; class Mammalia; order Chiroptera; family Vespertilionidae; genus Lasiurus; species Lasiurus borealis. The sequence goes on along the minus strand of PVJN01007569.1, from coordinate 56,755 downwards.
AATCTACAGCAAACTCAACTTGCATAAGGGAAGGGCAAACTAACTTATATTATGATTTATTTGATTGTCCCTAATCCCTCAATATAACAAAACATTGCAATTTACTTAAATCCAAAATAGGTTCCCATGCCGCTTGACACATACAACCACATTTCTCCGAGCCCAGCTGCTTGCTTGAAAGAAAGAAAACTGTTCTTATGACTTTTTATCTGGTTCTTACAAGGATTCATATTCTTTTAAAGGTCAGATGCCCGCGAGCACTCGGTTTCTGGTCAATATGTTTTTCTCTTGAAAGTATAAAGGGCAAAAGGACTACCTGAAATGAGTAGACCCCTTGGGTTCCCAGCAGTGATGTGAATATGTGGTGATTGAAAAACAAAGGCTGCAGAGGCTGAGCTAATTTTTCTCATTGGAAGACCTGCTGTTGAGACAGCATCTGGCACTTATCATTCCAATACTCTACAGCCACCATATGGAGAGGAAATGCACAATAGCCATTGAGATATAACTCTTAGAATGAAGCAAAAATTAGTAAGCTAATATCTGAGGCTTGGATAGTTAGAGATGCATAGTTCTAAAGTCTCTTTTGTAGGCCCTGGCCAGGTAGCTGAGATGGTTAGAGCATTTTCTGATATGCTCAAAATGTGAGTTTGATCCCTGGTCTCTCGTTCTCTCTCTTAAATCAACATATTTTTAAAAATTGTTTTATAAATAAATAAATAATTCAGTTTCTTTTTGTTATTTAAAGTGTCAAACTTTTTTAAAAAATGGCAAATATTTCTCTTTCTCTCTCTTAAATCAATATATTTTTAAAAATTGTTTCTCTTTCTCTCTCTTAAATCAATATATTTCTAAAAATTGTTTTATAAATAAATAAATAATAAAGTTTCTTTTTGTTATTTAAAGTGTCCAACTTTTTAAAAAGTGGCAAATATTTTGACCAACTCTGAATATCATACATAATATGAATGGGAATTATTTTTTTAACATTTCTTTATTAATTTCAGAGAGGAAGGGAGAAGGAGAGAGACTTAGAAACATCAATGATGAGAGAGAATCATTGATTGGCTCCCTCTTGCACATTCCCCACTGGGGATCAAGCCTGCAACCCAGGCATGTGTCCTTGGCCGGAATTGAACCCGGAACACTTCAATCTGCAGGCTGACGCTCTATCCACTGAGCCAAGCCAACTTGGGCAAATGGGAATTATTTTTAATTCAAAAAAGAAAGCTCAGCGCAAAGTGAATCTAGAATAATGCATTTTGAGCCCCAACTAACTAGTCAGAGTATATGATCTGGAATGAGTATGCACAAACATTCAGAATATTGTCTAGAAATATATATATATATATATATATATATATATATATATATATATATGTATATTTTTTTAAGCATTGGATATCAACTGCTAAAAAAGATATTTATAAAAGGTCATATTTCCTCCAGGAAATACATATCATGCTTTGACATTTTTGTACTAAGAAATCATGGATTCATAATTGTTTTTGAAAGGATCAAAATTCTGCCACCCTGAAGCTGTTTTGTGTTTTTTGTTTGTTTGTTTGTTTTGGGGGGAGGGTGGATATTGATTTTAAATTATTTATTAGGACAAAAGACTCAGAAAGAAACTCTGTCCCTTCTCCCTTTCTTTCCTCCCCGGAGATCAGAGAAACCTGCTTCTAGAAGATCCCAGGAAGTTCCACTTAGCCTCATTTTAATTCAATCTGGTAAACAGAAGGCATCAGGCAGGTGCCTATAAGCTAGATACTGTCTGTGTGCCTTTGTTTCTGAGTCACCTAAGGGATTTTGCTGCCATGTGTATTCAGCTCTTCATCCACTGTGGGAACCTCTTTCCACGTCCTGCGTGGTTCAAGGTTCGGGTTCTGAAGGAGGCCTCACGCAAACAAAAAAAAAAGAGAGACTAGAAAACATTAATTTGGCGATATTGTGGGGCCAGGTGGGAGCCTTCCTCTAGTGGAAAGGACTGCCCCTTGCTCTGGCCTTTTTCTCCCTTTTATTAAGGCTTTTGGACACACCCCTAGCCTTTAGGCAGGAAATAACAAAAACAGAAATTAACATGAAACAAACAGGTAGAGGCTGCTTCAGCTAACAATGTTTCAACTAAACAGTGAGTGATTAGCTCTGACCTTTCAGAGCAGTTAAGGTTGACCAGCCTTCTGGCCTCCTGTTTACATCCATTTAGTGAGAACAATGTTTGGTTTCTGACACTCCACTGCCTGAAAAACGCCCATTCTTACATCTGAAATCTGTTATCCTTTAGCCCCCTTTAGCCTTTGTCCAAAATATCTTACACACCTGTGGATGAAAGAGTCCACGTTCTAAATCTGACAAGCTCAGAGGAGGCCTGCATGGGGGCCTGAGAAATTCATTGCCATAAAGTAACCATATAGAATGGACTGAAATGAAAAATTATCTGAGAAAAACAAAAGCAAGTTATGGTGGTGGGTAGACATGCCCTAGGGCAGTGGTCGGCAAACTGCAGCTCATTGGCCCCTTGAGTGTGGCTCTTCCACAAAATACCACGTGCAGGTGCACACGTACAATGCGATTGAAACTTTGTGGCCCATGGGCAGAAGTCGGTTTTTGGCCTTGGTGAGTCTATTCTGAAGAAGTGGCATTAGAAGAAATTTAAGGTTAAAAAATTTGGCTCTCAAAAGAAATTTTGATCGTTGTCCTGTTGATATTTGGCTCTGTTGCCTAATGAGTTTGCTGACCACTCTCCTAGGGGCTTGATCACAAGGTACAGCAACAGCCTGTAATGATTGGAATTGGGAGTCTAGGTCAGTGGTTGGCTAACTCATCAGTCAACAGAGCTGCAAACCTCAGCTTGCTAGTCGCATGTGGCTCACGAGCCGCAGCTTGCCGACCACTCTCCTAGGCAACATGTTGTCTTCCTTGACAAAGGTCAACTTTTATCTTAATAACTGAGCCTGTCTGTTGTCTTTCTGCATGTAGGATAACATGCCTTTGGCATGTCAGGGTGATTTCCTCTTTCCAGACCCTTCAGGATATAATTTCTCACCAGAACGTGAGTTCACAGAAGCCTTCATTGTTATCTTGTTCCCCATGTAACATGTCTATGTCCTGTAAATGATCATTGTTAACTATTCTGTATCCACCAATGTAAAATAAGTATTTGTCTCTTCATTTTATTTTTTAACCAGTCTCAGAGATTTCCCTATTTTATTTTCTCTTGTCTCCCTACCCCATCACCAATGAATTTCATATATTTTCCTGATGCCCCCTCTTTTGACTTTAATGTATACAATAAAGTCTAAAACTGCCATTCTGTGGAGCGTTTTCTCAGTCCTTTTAAGATTTTGCTTCCCAGCAATTGTCATGAGTTTGACTCAAATAAACTCATAAAAATTCTCTATAAGCTTGGATGTCTTTTATGTCAACATACCCAATGTTGCCTCACTGTCTTTGGAAGTTTCATGGAATGATCCCGTTTGTGTGAATTCCCACGTATTAAACTTGAATTTTCTTCCATCAATCTGGCTCTGTTAATTCGGTTATTAGCCCAGCTTGAAGACCTTAGAAGGTGGTAAGAAAAGTATTAATATTTTTTTCAGCCCCTATAGTTTAAGTAACTTTATTTCAGGATGCTTGAGGCTACTATAAATATCTCAACAAAGAACATTTTATTAAATTTTCAATGTGCTGCATGTACCTTGGAATCCTCGGTGAATTCTCAAAATAAAATAAAATTTAAAAAGCAGGATTAAGCAAAATAGGCTTTTCTGATTCTTTTATTCTCCATTTTGCAATATGGCTGAAAGGGAACAAAATGGACAAAGAAAATCTAGCAGTGCACTTTTTCAGAAATCAGAAAGGAAAGAATGGACTGGTTATACTTGGTTAATTATTACATTAACCAAGTCACTCTGTCTGGTGTGGCTCAGTTGGTTGGGTATCATCCAGGTGATAAAGCATTGCAGGTTCTATCCCTGCATGTCAGGGAGCAATATTTAATAAATTAAATATTTATTGATGTTGTGTGTTTTTTAACACTTAGAAAAGGTTTTTTTTTAAAATTGTCATTTGATTTTGGTGAAGAGTTGATATTTCTATAATCTGTGAAATTATGTTTTTTAACACTTAGAAAAGGTTTTTTTTAATTGGCATTTGATTTTGGTGAAGACTTAATATTTCTATAATCTGTGAAACTATATGCTTTAAATGCAATATATATTTTGTTTTATTTTGTGGTTTTTGGTTTTTGATTTTGAGAAATCTATTAATTGGTTTGGTTTTAATTAAAAAATCATTTAGATAATTATTTGTGGCTTGGCATAATAAAACAAAATGCTGTTCAAGGCTAGAATTCCTAAAGAAGTCAAAATACATTACTTAACATGTGAATAAAATAGAAATGCATTCAAGTAACTAAGTGTTTTATTTATTTGGCTTATTATATGCATAAGCTTTTCATCTATAAATAAGTCTTCTGATAGTAAGCACCTTTAATTATTTTGGTGAGAAACATAATTTCATTGAATCAACCATATAATTTGGTTCCAAATGCAAACCATGTCTATGAAATTTTCTTTAGAGCTAACCTTCTTGGAGTTTTTATTAAAGTATCTTGGAAACATGTGAGATAGACATGCAATAAGGAAGTCTTTTTTTAAAATATATTTTATTGATTTTCCACAGAGAGAAAGGGAGAGGGATAGAGAGTCAGAAACATCCATGAGAGAGAGACATCGATCAGCTGCCTCCTGCACACCCCCTACTGGGGATGTGCCCGCAACCAGGATACATACCCTTGATTGGAATCGAACCTGGGACCCTTCAATCCGCAGACCAATGCTCTATCCACTGAGCCAAACCGGTTTTGGTGATAAGGAAGTTTCTTAATTCTACATGGCCACAGAATAATTTTCTCCCCATCAGGACACCCCATTAACACCATGTGGTTTCAATCTTTAATGAAACACACTGTATGTGAGAAACTTCATTGGCTGGGAGCGCTCCATGTCCCCACCTGTTGCTGGTGGAATTGGGATTCTTGTGATGTCACAAGAAAAGGAATGTCCTGTGACTCACACAGGAGAATGAGTGGCATTTATTCGCATGAAATTATATCCCAGAGTTTCCAAGTTCTCATTTCCCTTCATCCCAACCAGGAAGAAGTCCAGCTTTGTCTTCAATATGGCTAGAGTTAAAGCTACTGCCCAAAGTTTCTGCTCCATATTAGACCACAGTACAGCCCAGCATCAGGCTAGCATAGTCTGTGTTCCCAGCTAGAGTCCTTTGTGGGAAACTTGTTGTGCTTAACAGCCATCTTGTAGTAAGCTTCAGCCACATTAGCACTAACCTCGGGCTAGGTTTCAATTACCCCAAACCCTCTCTCTTTCCCTATCTCCCTTAAGCCAGGCGTTTCGCCGTAGGGCTAGGAATTTTTGTTAACTTTCTTATTTCTCCCTATAAATACCCCGAACTGCTGTTGAATAAATGAGACTTGATCAGAACTTTGTCTTGTCTCCATTCCTTGTGTCTCTTGTCCCTTTCATTCCCACTCCCCTTCTAGGGTCCTCGTTGACTTCACCCACAGGTAGGGACAGTCCTTCAGTCAGTCCACTGTGTGTGGAGTAGCTACGTGGCTTATAGGAACATAGGCGAATGGAAGGAAACAGAAGCAACACCAGAGAAACAAGAGAGCCAAGAGCTAAAGGAGGAAGACTACCTTTGTCTCGGGACTTTAACCTTTCAAGCTGTTGCATGCTTGCAGTGACTTTGCCCCCATCAGAGCAAGCGATCTCTGCTCCCACATTAGACTGATAGCCACCTTCCCTACCTTACCCTGACTCACTGAGCATATGTCCATCTCTCCTCTGTTAGGCCACTCCCCCTCCCCTGCAGTGATTTGCAGGGAATGCACTATGGTTCCTTGTGGGGTGCGGGGGGGGGGGAGAGTGGGAATTGCAGCTTCTTGGTGAAGCTTCCCAGAGAGCCATGCTTACCATGTCTGGCCTCCTTTTTGCTCCTTTCCTATTTATAACTAGCTAATTACAACAGTAACCAAACCATTTCTTCATTGCCTCTCAAATACAGTGGTACCTCGAGATACGAGTTTAATTCGTTCCATAACCTTGAGGTATGGGAAACTATGAGACGCTTGAGTCCTGGTAAACTGGTGGGGTGGGTCGTGTGCAGCCAGCCGATTAGCAAGATTACTCCTATCTCAAATGTTACTCGTATTTCAAAGCAAAAATCGCTCGCTCAACGGCTCGTATCTCAAAAATCTCGTATCTCGAGGTACCACTGTATAGTGCAAACATTCCAGACTTGAGGACCCTGTTTAGACTCTTCTCCACTCTTTCCTGGACCTACCTATATTTGAATTATATTTCAACTTGGCTGGAATTTGCAAATAGCCTTAATTTTAAATTATGCATTAAAAATGTTCCTTAAAGACCACTGGGAGGAAAAATAACAAGTTAGTCAGCTTAGTGCAATGGTCGGCAAACTCATTAGTCAACAGAGCAGCAAACCGCAGCTCGCAAGCCGCGTGTGTAACTATTTTTAATAGAACTTTCCTATAAGAAGTATTTTTAGAAATGATGCTGACTTGTTTAGCATGTTTATTTGTTAATATTAAAACAGAATACAAATAAAATGAAATTTTATTTAACATACAACTAGAACTTTTAAGAGGCTAAATAATTAAACAAGAAATGAGATAAAGCCTAAAAAAATTGCTTCTTTATTTTAAAAATGAGTTGTAAGTTGTATATATGAGGCCTAGAAAGGTAAAGTATCTTAATCTGACACAAAAACATATTTATTTTATCACAGATAAGAGAGGTCAGATATTTTGGAAATAATCATTACTGGTGGTTTTTAGTTCCTGGTGTTACTATAATCTGAGGTTGAATTTAGGATTAATATTAACATAATAATGCAATTATTTATATGGTGTGGATAGATAACCAGGCAGAGCTGATGAAGATGCATTTTTAACCATGGCTTAAAGTCTCTTCCCTCTGACCAAATGATATTTTTGTGGTACTGTAGTAATCTGCCTTTCACAAAACTTCACAGCCATATGAAGCATTTAAAAGATTTGTACATATTCCTGGTAGCAATTTCATATCACAGATGTGTAAAGGCGGAGAATTGAACAGGGGAAGAAACGAGAAGGTGTAAGAGTCACAATGTCGGATTCATTGCCCTGAAAGGATGAGGGCCGAGGCAAGTCCTCCCCAGCGTCTGCTGACGTGGTGACATGCCTCATTTCATGCTCCATTGAGAGAGAAGGCAGGAGCTCAGCGTTAATGTTCATTGTCACTCTCCCCTCTCCTGCTGCTGTTAGAGCCTTCCTTGCTGTGTGTAAAGGCACTGCAGCATGCGATGCAATATTCTGTGGCTCATCTCTTCTGTCATTACAGGCCTCTAAAATGGGTACACAGCTTTGCTATGTGAATCCAGTTCTGTACGCTATACCCCAAAAAGTGGTTGCAACTTAACAGCAAAAATGGGCAAAATGACCTCCTTTAGATAGTAATGCCATAGATCAGCAGAGTTTTGCCAATCTTTATGAATGAAAATTTGTGATGAGAAGCATAGCATAAAGAATATGGTAAAAAACGTGGGTTCAATGCAAGCCATAAGGTTCACTAGTGATTTTACCTTTAGAGACACATGTTTCTCTACCTAGGTTTGTCATGTCTAAATTACAAATAGAAATGCCTCCCTTGAAGAATTATTGTGGAGATTTGAAATAATGAATATCATTTATAGTCACACATGGTAGTTATGGCTAGAAAAGTTCAGGTTTAGCAACAGAACTTATAGAACAATCAATTCATTGCAAGGATTAAACCTTAACTATGACTAAAACTAATGAAGAAGTCTATGAACTTAGTTTCCTATGCACTTGATTCTGGGAAATCCTTCAGACCAGCCTGCTCCCTTCCCAATCTGGGACCCCTTGTGGGATGTCCAACTGCCCTCTCACAATCCAGGACTGCTGGCTCCCAACTGCTCACCTGTCTGTCTTCCTGATTGCCCCTAACCCCTTCTGCCTGCCAGCCTGATCACCCCCTAACTACTCCCCTGCCAGCCTGATTGATGCCTAACTGCTCCCCTGCCAGCCTGTTTGCCCCTAACTGCCATTCCTGTGGGCCTGCTCACCCCTAACTGCCCTCCCCTGTAGGCCTGGGTCCCCCAACTGCCCTTCCCTGCAGGCCCAGTCACCCCCAACTTCCCTCCTCTGCTGGCCTGGTCACCCATAACTTGTGGTGGCCATCTTGTGTCCACATGGGGCTACGATCTTTTGACCACATAAGGGTAGTGTTGGAGTGATGGTCAATCTGCATATTATTATTTTATTAGATAGGATAATGGCCTTGTGCATGGGTGGGGGCCAGCTGGTTTGCCCTGAAGGGTGTCCTGGATCAGGATGGATGTTCCCTTGGGGCATGAGGTAGCCTGGGTGAGGGCCTGTGGTGGTTTGCAGGCTGGCCACACACCTCAGCCATCCAAAGGGAGGCCCTGGTATCTGGGATTTATTTATCTTCTACAATTGAAACTTTGTAGCCTGGAGCAGAGCCAAGCCTTCTGCTTGCACAGCCATTCAACTTTGGTGCCTTAAGCAGAGGCCTGGGTGCTTGGCTTCCTCCATCCCTAGGGGCAACCCAAGCCTCCCTCCTGCTCTCTCTGTGGCCATTGCCATCTTTGCTGGGTTAATTTGGCTGCTCACTCTGATTGGCTGGTGGGCATGGGTGTGGCTTGTGGGTATAGCAGAGGTATGGTCAATTTGCATGTTACTCTTTTATTAGATAGGTTAGCCTTAGAAGGTATGGTGTCCTCCCTCCAGAACAAAGGGTAGATGTAATTCCCATATCATGAAATATGTGTTTCCCATGCTGAGAGTTTCTCTCCTATAATGCAACCCACTGCATGTACCAATACCATCTGGCCCTCTTCCCAGCATCATCTGAGAATCAGGCCTCAAGACACTGCAACAAAATGCTGACACCCTCCTGGCTGCCACTGTTTCTATAATTTTGTCTCTGACCCAGAAGTCTCATGTCCTCTACCAATACCTCCCCATGCAATTGTGACAGATTAACTAATTAACTAGCAAGTAGTATATCACCTCAGACCCTGAGAGTTCTTAATATTTTCCTGTTATTTCTGCTTGAAAACTGGTCTTTTTTTTTTTTTTTTTAAGTGAGCTCATCTTTGTATGCACTTCATGGTCTGGTGTAGCCGATGAAACAAAGCTCGCTACTAATATTCTGTTTTTCAATTATTTGACCCAAAGTTGTCCAATACATCACTGCTTTCTAATTTGTCACGGAGGAGTTTTTACCAAATTATTTACAATTAATTACGCACTTTCTATCATCTGATTATTCCCTCATTATACTTTCTCTGGCCTCTAAAGCAATGTCACACTTTTTGTTTTTGCTGTTGTTACATCAGAAAACCATCTTTAGCATTATCCGTTTCCCTGATCCGCTGAGTTAGTTGCCGATTCAACATCCATTTTGCAGCTTTAAAAATTTAAATTCTCTCATTTGCTTTAGTATAGTGCATATACCTTATTTAAAATGTCATCTTAGTGGGATTTAAATAAGGGATAGAACACCTATGTTTCCGTATAAAGCTTTGTCTTATTCTTTTTTTTCTTCTGAACCTCTCTTTTCTTCTGTTACAAAAACACTCTGATGCAAGATTCTTCTTTTGACTAACACTGCAGAATAAAAAAGAGGATAATGTCTAATGGATGCAAACTTTTCTATTTTAAGTAATTCTCCAGCAGAAAGTTGAGATCAAACTCTAATTATAGATTGCTCTGAGATTTTATGAAATTATGCCAAATAACATTTAGTAGCAGATAGACTCTGATATTTGCATGATTCAGTACAAACCTCTAATGCTTCAAGTTGCTTTCCCCATAAAAAACTAAAGTGACTTTCAAAATATTGATTGAATGTATGGCATACCCAACAATGTACGACGACAGAATTTCTTTCTTGCCACTGTCAAAACTCTTAGACGCCTACAGATAAAATTAAACTTTCCATAGTATCTGGCCAACCACCCCTTTATGTATTTTAAGTGGCTATAACGCCATTAACCAATCCATATCTCTCCAGTGAAGGCAAAACTAAGAAAACAATTTCCCAATTAAAGTGCAAGCATATGTCTCCCTCGCTGCTACAAGCCCTTCACCGCCTGCCAAACTCGCTCTGAGACATTCTGCTTTTTATTATTCATGATCTGGGAGAGAGGCACATCCCAGCAACAACTCACCAAGCTTATGCGCATCTTATCTCACACTTCCACTCGGTGAACTGATTCTAATAAGTAAGGCTGGCAGTGTCAGTTGATGTCATTGTGGATTCCCCGTTAGAGGTCCCCTGCAGGGGCCAGCTTCTAGAGAGAGGACCAGGACAGAGGAGGTAAGATGGTTTCCCTGCACTGGGCCCTCTCTAGTGGCCACCTCCAAGGATGGGAACTTGGAAGTGTATTCCCTCCAAGTGGCCGGCCTCTCAAGGAGACACACCGCTGAGAAGCTCATGCACAGAGCATAAAGCATGTCGCATCTCTGCCTTTCCTCATCCCGGAGCTCCCACTGTTCAAACAATGGCACATCTCTAGCAGCTGTTCTCCTTGCTTTTGTCCCTAGAGTTTGTTGACCTGAATATTTCCTCCCAACTGTACTAGCTGCTCTGATTTCTACAAGCTAAACTTGATGCCTTCCCTTGCTATTGAGAGCATAGAAGAGTGATTAAATGATATTTCAGAGCCAGAAAATGTAGACCCTAAACTCGTTCCTTGCTATTACCAGGTGTGTGATCCTTCCTCTGCTTCCTTACACATACAACGGAGATAAAATTGTAAACTTGACTCTCAGGGTGGGTGGGAGAACGGGGTGACTTAGTAAAAGTACTTAGAGAAGAGCTGAGGCTCGGGGCTAGTACAACAGAAGTTTTAAGGCATATTACGATATCTATAAAATATGCCAAAACCGGTTTGGTTCAGTGGATAGGGCATCAGCCTGTGGACTGAAAGATCCCAGGTTCAATTCAGGTCAAGGGCATGTATCTTGGTTGCAGGCACATCCCCAGTAGGGGGCATGCAGGAGGCGGCTGATTGATGTCTCTCATCAATGTTTCTAACTCTCTGTCCCTCTCCCTTCCTCTCTGTAAAAAAATCAATAAAAATAAATAAATAAATAAATAAATAAATAAATAAATAGATAGATAGATAGATAGATAGATAGATAATATTTATAAAATAGATACCCTCTATAATTTATTCTTACAACAAACAATTCCAACTTGAGATCTGTGTTTTCTTCTTTCTGTGACTTTTATATTGTGAAATCATTTCCTCTTGACCCTGGACTAGAACTTTGTTTATTGTCCATTACCAGAATCAGAAATACAGTTAAGACAGTTGATTCAGGCTGAAATCATTCAGGCTAAAATCAAAAAGAATGTTTACTATTAGACGGAAATGATAACATTAAAGTGCAAGAAAAAAAAGAGCGCAATAAATAATTAATTAAGGGAATATGTTTCTAACTAGCTGCAAAGATTCATTAGAAGAAAAATGGTTTTGTGCTTCCCATTTAAATGAAGAAATCCCTTGATGGGTGATTTTATTTATTCAGAATTCTCACTTGTATTGTAACCTTCATGCACTTCTCACCCTAGTGTATAACTCTTTTGACAGTTTCAGGCATCTGTTTTAAGAAGGCAATTGCCACATCTATTTATTTAGTCCCAGATCTGTTTCTGAAGATTGATTCAATATTATTTTTTTTATTTGGAATGACATTGTGTTACAGTAAGGGAAATGTATAACCTTTAAATGAGTATTAAATGAATCAAACTAATATCCACAATATCAAAATGTACATTTCAGTACAATTTTATTTATTCCTTATCTCTTTAATAAATACTATTGTGCATATGTGTGCCAGTGTTTATGCTAGGTGCTGGGAATATGAAGGAGAATTAAGTTTTTAATTTAAAATGCTACATGACCTAGTAAGCAAGAGAAATTTTAAAAAATGTAAAAAGTAAACAAACATGACTCAGTGGGGTTAAGATTATAAACATTGCCAGAGGCTAAAACCAACAATAGTTGGCATAAATGCAAAAAAGACCCATCAGAAAGCCAATGGACTTTGATATTCAGCAGGACTAAAGATCAGCATAATATTGTCCTGCTGTGGGCTCAATAGCTGAAGGCAATTCCCTAACCTGATCATCCTTTTGCTGTTTACCAAACTTTACCTTTGATGTGCCTGTATGCATTCCTAAGGGGTAAATATGTATTCAAGTGAATAAAAGCTGACAGGTCCAGGGTTTCAGAGAGCTTCTCCATTAGAGAGAGGTTGCCATCTGGCTCCCAATGCCTTCTAAATTTATATTTCTTGTCTAGCGTTTTCATTTGTGCATGGCTCCTTCTTCAGATCCTGAACCCTAGCTATAAATAGATGTGGCAAAAAATGATCTGTGCAAGTAAACTGAAGGAATAAGTTTATACGGTAAAGGAAGGCTTTGCTCAAAAAAAAACAAACAGTGCTTGAGCTGAGATTTGTAGAATTTGTTATTTTCTAATCATTTATTTTTTACATATATTTTATACTTTTAAAAAATTAGTGGCAAACACATCTCAAAACAAAGTATATTTTAAAAAATAAGCAATGAGTCTTTATTCTCCTAAGTGAAGAGGCTATTGTATTCGGGAAGATCTTTGTCTCCGACTTGCTAACTAGAAGTGGCAACCTCTCAGATGCCCATCATCTCGTCATCTCAATTAATCACTTTTGAAAAGAAGAAAATACAGTGGTACCTCGATACGAGTGCCCTAAGATAAGAGATTTTTTAGATACAAGCCATCGAGCGAGCGATTTTTGCTTTGAAATATGAACAACATTTGAGATAGGAGTAATCACGCAGATCGGCTGGCTGCACAGGACCCACCAGTTTACCAGGACTCGAGCATCTCATAGTTTTCCATGCCTCAAGGTTACATAACGAATTAAACTCGTATCTCGAGGTACCACTGTAAATTCTGTTTTCTTTTTTTTTTCCATGTCAGTAAATATACACAAGACTCCATTATATTTTCTATGGCCTCTAGTTCAGACCTTCTACTGTTGCTCTTCCTCCATAGCTCATGCTCTCACTCAGCCCTCAGTGCAGAGTAAAAGCCACCAAAACTCCACCCTAGAGCTTAGACCCTAGTGCACATCATCATATCGGAGGTGTTGATTTTCCATTTTATTTAAAACTCTCATTTCCACTGAAGTCAAATAAGGTTCTCAAGACGAGGACGAGTGAGCTGGATTCAAGTACAAGCTGGTGGTCACACTCCGCATGAGCATGCTTTGAAGTGTCTGTAGGATGAATTTCTCTCCCTTGCCCACAGTGCTGTAAGACTCTCAAAATCAGCACCATGTCTCTTCTTCATTCATTTTCTTTGATGCACTTCTACATTCCCTGGACCTTGAGTGTAGCTCTGACACCCATAATCATGAACTCACATTCAGTGATGATCATGGTGGCAGTGTTCCAGGAAGTACTTGAACTTCTTGAAGTTATTCTCTTGCTGAGTCTAGATCCATAAATCTTAAGTGATTTTACGTGGTTTTCTTTTTATGTATTGAGATTATATAATCTTGGTATCATGAAACTCCATATCAGTCCAAATGTTGCTATATTTGATCAGATGCTTCCTATCAATAAATATTAACAATTTGTATACAATGAATAATAAATAAATTTCTTTCGAATTTTGTCATATTATCTCACATATTTTGTTAAATCAATGTATCTGATAGAATGAAATTGCTCAAAACATTGTCTCCACTTTCAAACATTCAAAACTACATTGCCAAGCAAGTTTTGCTTGACATAAGTTTGAATTCTGTTATCATTCACTTTCTATATAAATATATTGGAAATCTTATGCTTTATTTTTAATAGATTTAAATTTTAAAAACACATTTTTTAAAGTTCCACAAATATTAATTTCCAGAGGTTATCTTGTATTATTACGTCTCAGAATTTGACAGCATTAATTCTGGAGGGACTAGCCCAGTGTTCTAGAGATAAAACTGTATAAACTTTTAATAACTGGGGATACATCTGAGATTATTATTTGAGCAGCTCAATAGTAAGAAACAAAGAAAATGTTGATTTTACTCAGCTCTTTATTAAAATTCCCATATACGTTTTTAAGGAAAATATTAAATGATTAATCTGTGCTTATTATTTTTAGAAAGGATATTCTTGACTTTGTTTTCTGATAAGCAATGCAAAGTAAAACCAATACAAATGTTCTTGGGTGAAAATTACACTTTGATATGGGATCTAAAATCTAAGGAATGTATACACAACAGACTATGGGACTACATTTTGGACTATAATTTGCTTATTACCTCTTTTTTAAGCTCACAGATTATAAGCAGAAACCCAAACTCAATATTTGATTTTTATATTTGTCATCCATAAAGCAACAAGAAAACACAATATTTAAGTGACTGTATTTCCAATATAACTTGGTTCTTAAAATAACAGTGCTTCATTTTTACACAGGACAAAGCTTTGTGGAAGATCCATGACTATGACACCCACATGTATCGCCTTTATGCTGCTATGGGAGTAGATCTGACAAACATTTAGCAAACAGATGGCTAACCTTCTGAATGACATTATTCATGTTAAACAAAATGGCTTTCTGAGGATCATAACAGAGCACCTGCTCTGGTGTGATTCTTCTAAGGGCAGGGGACACTCAGGATTTGTGAGACTGCCACCTGCAGCATCAGGCGTCTGATTGCCGACGGCCTTATAAGAAAGGGAATTGCTAATCAATTAGCAGCAATTCTTCATCTTATCGTGTCCATCACTAGGCAGCTATAAAAATTAATTTGTGAAGTTATTCATATTTATTTATTCAAAGAAGGGATGGACTTTAGTACATTTTGGTAAACCTTAGGGAACAATTTTTTTTTCAAATGCACTAGAAAGCTAAACTGAATCAATTACTTTGAAATTTTAAATAAAAAAAACACACATATCACAATATTCAATGTTATTCTTATACTAGAGGCCCCAGTGCATGAAATTCATGCATGGGGGGGGGGGTTAGTGGTGCCCCTCAGCCCTGCCTGGACCCTCTTCAATTTGGGACCCCTCGGGGAACATCCCTTTCACAATCCAGGACCCCTGGTTCCTAATTGCTCCCCAGCTGGCCTGATTAACGTCTAACTGCTCTCCTGCCAGCCTGATTGCACACAACTGTCCTCCCCTGATGGCCTGATGCCCTCCCCTGCAGGCTCAATCACCTCAACTGCTTTCCCTGCCACGACCTGCCTCCTCCACTGGGACTGACCTTCTCTGCACCGTGCAGACCCCCAGGCCTCACCAAGAGAAGTGGCTACCGGGCCCACCTCTGCTGTGTGCGTGGCTATCTTGTGGTGGCCATCTTGTGACAACGTCATGAGTGAGGGTATGAGGACCACCTAGGCTTTTTTTAGTATAGATACTTGCTAGTAATTTTCCAATCTTAATTCAAATATATTTTATTACAATATTTTACACTTGATCTAGATGATTATTTTGTGAATCAAAATTTATTATTATTAAAACACATTTCTAATTAAATTATTTCTCTTTTCTTCATATATAACTGCATTTCTGAGGAGTTCTTTCAATACACAACTTTCTCCAAGGAAATGTAAATTTGTTTATTTTGGGTCCATAATCAGTGGTCAGTGAAATATAGTTTGCCTCTCCCAATGGTTTACTTCTCTACACTAATAGATGCTTATTTGCTTATTCTATTATCATATTTTCACAGTTAATTTTTCAAATTATTTATTATGTCTGCTTCCTGGCTATTTTACCATCCTGACTGTTACTCAGACATATTACTGTGTCATACTAGCTACACCATTATGACCAATAGTACATCTAAAAAAAAAGAACTGTGCTTAAAGATGTTTTTTATAAAGTTGTCTCAGAAGAGATGGTTTATTAATTTCTTTTAATCCTCACCCAAGGATATTTTTCCGTTGATTTTTTAGAGAGAGTGGAAGAGAAAGGGAAAGACAGAGAGAAATATCGATGTGAGAGAAACACATTGATTGGTTGCTTCCTGCATGCACCCTGAGCTTGCAACCAAAGTACGCGCCATGGATTGGAATTGAACTCAGGACCCTTCGTTCCACAGGTTGACACTCTACCCACTGAGCCAAACTGGCTAGAGCTGTCCCTAAAGATTTTGAACCTACCACTGTCACCAAAAGCTGAGTTATATTGATATTGTATTTGATGAACTTATCTGCTTCAGAAAACCAAACACCATCAATAACTAGCAAAAGAGATGTGTTTTATTGCTATATTTTGTTAGTAATGAAAAATTTTATTTTGTGGTATCTCTTCCAGATGAAAATGTATACATTGAGTTTAGAAAGGCATTTGATTATGTGTATATTGATAGCTTTATTTTTAAATTTTTAATGTAAAAATATTTAATCACACTTGGCACACAATATTATATTAATTTCAGGTATATAGTATAGCAATTGGACATTTATATAACTTATGAAGTGAGCATGTGTACTTATAGTTTTATACCTAGACTTCATCATGACATTTTAAACCATATTTTGATATATTTTATATCAAAATGTACAATGACAGCATGAGAAACAAACTTTCAATGTACTGAAAGTTATAGAAATTAGTCACTTTAATATCAATTTTACATATATTTAAACTTAATGTCTAAAATAAATAAGACAAATCCTTAAATAGAGCATGTCTCAAAAATGTATACACACTTTGAATAATTATTACTTCTAAGGGGTTAAATCTGAAAAGAAAGAAACATCAATGGAGCTATCAGCTAATAAGTATGTATTCATTTTGGGGGGAATGCCCTAGAAATATATGTCTGTCTACCCTGGAAGAAACAATAGTATGTTTCTTTCACATTCTAAAATCCTAAGGAGGTGGAATGTGAGTCATTCACAATCCAGACAAGGAGATGGTTGGCCTACTTGTGGTTAAGTGACAAATTGGGAAAATGATGGATGTCACTTAAGTTCTATTGAACTTATTCATTTCCTTCCCTTCAAGAAATTAATCTTTTAGTGCCATTTACATGCAGTATATAATCTACCATAAGGGCTATTTCTTAACAAATTCGCTTTATTATAAAAATCGTAAGAGTTATAGAAGAGTTATAAATAAGACTCTTGATATATAAGATTTGTGACAGTGGGATGTTTAATCTTGACAAGATAAGAGGGCCTCAAACAGAAATTACTGTATTTTGTAATTTATTGCATCTCCCATAAGACTAATTTGGTTAGTATATGTGAATGTATGCTCTAAGAAATAACATATTTTGCAATTTTCAAACCACATTTCCCTTTTAGGAGCATTGTTTTCTGAGAAAAAATTGTAACTCATTTTGGAGATCTATTTTAGATACATTTCTGTGTTGTAGGATTTTATTCAACTCTACCCCAGTTAGAGATTTTAGATTTCATTAGGATTTGCCAGTCCTCCCTTTCCTAGATTTATTATCAAAACACATAGAGCTCCTTTTAATCTTCAATGTAATCTAAAACTACCTCAAGAATGTCAAGAATTGAAAAATAAGAGGGGTCATCTTGAAAATATGTGCTTGAAATTCGTCAAAATAGCAAATTTCAAGGAGTAAGTGGTGTTTTTTTTTTTTAGTATGTACTCTGCTGATTGCATATAACACCAGATATGTGTATGCATATTATTCTCAATAATCTTATTGCTTCTCATTTTTTACTGTTTGGAAAGATTTCAATCCATGTCCTCCTGTATGTGTGTGTGTGTGTGTGTGTGTGTGTGTGTGTGTGTGGTGTTTGTGTGCACATGTGTGTGTATGCGAGTGTGTGTTACTTATTAATATCTACATTGCCAAATGCTTTTTTGTTTTCTGAAAAATAGCATTTTTCTTAAGTTAACTTAACCTTCACCTTTCCTCAAAAAGATCAAACCTATTCACAAGTAAAACCCTTTGTGTATATTAGAATTTCCAAGTTGGTTTGATTTTTCTCTCCTTTTTTAAATTATTAGTTAATTTAGATGTGAAATATTATCAGATATGAGGCTACCAAAAATAATATATTGGTCATGTCTTTAGCTACAGTTATTCGGACTACATTTTAACCTTTTAAAAGAAAAAATTGCACAATCTAAAATTTTAGAGGCAATACAAAATAAGTGAGAGTTGCTGTTTCTTTCTTCCATTAATTTTGGAATTGTATTTAAATCTTCCCAGTAAATCTTAAATGACTGATTATTTAAACTTTATGCTATTAATTATGCCTTCATATTTTTGACATTTATAACATTTATTTTAATATAAGCATATCTTATTAGGAGAGAATTTACAGAAATATATTAACTACTGCTTTGTGTAATCTTTATATTTATAATTCTTTTGTCTTCTGTTATTTAATATTTCTTCATTTTTCAGAAAAGGATTCAAAAGTTTCATCTATTAATAATTGTGTTAGTCAGGTATCACACTTTCTAGTTCACAAAAGTATTAGCCTGTTTGCTTAAAATTCAGAATATTTAATGTTCCTAAATTATTTAAACTTCTTTTTAATATTTCTGTCTTTATTGGAATAAGACCTTTACCAGGCCAGAAAATTTAGCATCAGCCTTCCTTTCTTAGTGCGATGTGTATGCCACATATATGTTGTTCCTTTAAAATATATCTCTATTCTGGTCAGCCTTCTTCTTTATTTCTCCTGCTACCATGCAGATCCTCTTGTATCACAACCATAGTTCCTGAAGAGGTACCTTCACTTACTTTCTTGTGGATCCATTCCGATTAATATTTTGCATAACACTCAGAATTATTAAAACAAGCAAAGTAAAACAACAAAAAACAGCAAAGGCATGGGTTGGAACAGTTTGGTGTCCTATTAAAATTGTTTTTATGACTTCCCTTTGACCTTAGAACCCTATATTATCTACCCCTTAACATATCTTAGCCCTCATCTTGAGTGCTCTGCCACATCCATGTCACTACTCTCCAGTTCTACTTCTAAATAACAGTCATTGTGTGTGTGTGATTTTTATTATTTTTCACTTCTCCACTTAGCTGAGATCTGGGATCTCAATACTTGACAGATTGTATAACATGGTGGTTATGATATGGCACTGGAGTAGAACCACCCACCATCTCATACCAACACAAGCTTTCATGATCAATGTGGTCTTGAGCAGTTTACTTTATCTCTGCATTGTTTATTCACCTATAGGATGAGGTTATATTATTTATCTTAAAAGTTTGTTATAAGAAATAAATAACTTAATATATATATAAAGAACTTAGAAGAATGTATAATGTAATTTGAGCACTAAATAAAGGTTAGAGTTCGATCTCAATAAAATGTTCTTGATGAGTCCATTAGCAATTCTAAAAACAATAGCAATTATAAGTAGAGCAGATGCTAATAACTTGCTTCATTTCAAGGGCTATCTCCTCTAACTAGATTCTTTCTGTTGGTCTCTAACATCAAACCCTAATCATCTTAAAATCTTAATTACATATGTATTTATTTCATTGTGTGTATACAACCCATACAGCCCACTACACTCTAAGGTCCTGGCAAGTAAATACTATGCCTGTTTTGTTTATGTGTATAACTAGTACCTAAAACTCTAAAAGTACCAATAAGTAAAACCAGTTAAATACTGAATGAATGCTACTGGTAGAATTTAATTCCTTAAGCAACTGTGTGGGACAAGCTTTTGCGATTAGAGAATGAACCCCCCAATAGGACAAGAAAGGAAATCCATTAACTAACAGAAGTGGCTGGAGAAGAAAATTTTGTAGGCAGCTCTTAGAACACTAGAACTTTCAGAGAAGCAGATTCAGCGTAAGGATCCAACTGGGACATTGGTGGGTGAATAGAGGTGGTGTGGAAGTTATCTGCCAGTACACAGCAGGGAAAATCCAGATAATCTGTAAGTAAAAGGCATCTGTCAATAAGTGTGTAAATATCTGATCAGTGAGCTGTTCAGTTCTGGGTCAGGGATAGTACTAGCAACAGGGAATAAGACTTAGGGAAGTCAAGTAAGAAACAGTGTGCCAGGTGGAAATTGTGTCATAAAAGGTGAAATAAAAGCGCAAAGCCTAAATGTATAGCGATGACAGCATCATGTTGACCAACATAATTGAAGGACTGTGTTTCGTTTAATAGTAATTAATTTGTTAAACCATTAAATGTCTTATGTTCTCATTTAGAGATATTTCTTCAGGGAACCATTTTTCTGTATAAACTATACTGGCCACACTAAAAAACAAATTCGGCAAACTTTCTGAAATGAATGAAGTTACATTTAATGTGTATTTTGCTTGATGATTTCATTATGCTTCACTTTGTCTTTGATTTTTCTCACTTCACTTAAATTGTTGTAGCAATTTTTCTTTGCTCTTCATCCTCTGCCAAACAGCTGATCTTATTTGAATTAAAAATGCAGCTGTCTTCATCAATCTTTCATGGTATATACGGATTTAAAAAATAAACTTCTAAGTACAAAAACTCATGACATTATTCAGCTTATGAGCTAAATCAAGATCTGCTTCTCACGATGTAGCTATTTCCATTCCTATGCAAATTTTGCTTTGTTCTTAGTATTGACATTTTCCTCCATTTCACAGTTGGCAGAATTAAAACATAGACTGAAACATTACAAGTAAACTCCATTATATTAATGCAAAAGCTCAAATTACCCTCATTATAACTACTAATATAATTAATCTACAAAAATGCTAATGTCATTGTTAGTTTATGTAAAATGTCAGTCATTTCAATTTATATATCTGTTTTAAGGATCTCTGTTTTCACATTTCTAAAATTATAAAGGTTATTCAGAAATATCAAAAAGCCTCTGTAAATTAACCACAATATCCATAAGACATGAAAAATAAAATTTAAATTAACAAAGATAATATTTGACATTCATATTCTTCCCTATGTTTGAAAATTATTCTGGAAGCTAGAATACTACTTTGTGCTTTGATTAAAATTCTATGTTTATTTTTCTTTTTAAATTTCAGTCATATGTGTAGTTAAGTGGGAATAAAATTATTTTCTAGATTCAGGTGTTTGTATTAAGTGTGACTGGAAGTTGTTGTCAAAATAATGTACATCTAAATGAAAAATAATTATACTTACACATTTCCAAGTTTCCAATAGTATTGGATTTGTGAAGAAATGCATACTTAGAGCATGTTCATACTTTCAAACTTTTGAATAAATCATTAACAATTTCACTGAGATCAGAGCTCTCTGGGCTCTGGATGCCATGAATCATATTATTAAGATATATTAAATTAGTATTAACCTTGTCTCCACGACGTACAACTTTATAAAGAAGGATATTCTTATCTGTCAACTAATTGCACCAATAAACTTCAATGCTGTGGCATAATTAATAGACCATAATTTTAAAGAAGGTGACACTTCTCACTTTTTTAGAACTCTCAACTTGGAATTTGAAAGAAAGAAAAAATAGGTTCCTAGTACCAAGATTTTAAGAGTAGTGTCTAGTAGGCAGTTAACTGAAACAGCTCTATTTTCTTTAACAGCAATCAAATAAAAAGAACTTTTAATTGTCCCTTTTTATGGGTGCAGTTGGAACTTAAGCTCTAAAGACAGTGTGAATGTATAATACTGTTATAGTCTATTTTACCATCTGCATCTTAAAATTATAGCTACCAAATCAACAAACAAAGGACTGAATTATGCTAAATATATTATTCCAAGTCTTGAAACTGTTTATTAATAGTATCTGGTGATTCTGTGTATTTAAAATAAATATTAATTTTAAAAATAACCAGCCAGCATGTCTCAATGGTTGAGCTTTGACCTATGAACTAGGAAATCACAGTTCAATTACTGATCTAGACTCATACCTGAGTTGCAAGTTTAATCCCCATAAGATGCATGCAGGAGACCAATCAATGATTCTCTCTCATCATTGATGTTTCTATCTCTCTCTTCTCCTTTCTTCCTCTCTGATACCAATTTTAAAAATAACCAGATTTTAAATCATATATATTTTAGATAATTAGAATTTTTAAAACTAAATACAAAACAAGTCATAAAATTGTTTTAAAATTTGTATAGAATTATTTTTAAAATATTTATATTTCATTGCCTTTCCTAAGAACATTTACTTTAGCTGAATAATTAAAATTGTCTCTTCCAAAATTTAACCATTTAGAATGTTTCTTGAAGTAGGTTGCAGTACCTCTTTAAAATAAAATAAAAAATGGTCAAAAGTGCATTTATGTCTTGAGACACTCTCGCTATTTTTAAGTAAGATAGTTTTAACTATATTTGTGAACACAATAATTAATCTTAAGAAATGAATTTTCACATAAACAAATATAGCAACATGAGGCGGGAGAAAGAACATATGTAGTTGTGTTTTTTGTTTGGGTAGAACAAATATAAAAGTTAGTCTATACATATATAGTGTAGACTTTAAAAAATAAGGCAAATTCTAAAATGCAATGTACTCTTTAATGATTACAGGTATTGCATATAAAATCACATTTAATTTGAAGACTCACAGATTTCAAATCCTAATATTTGAACAAACTGAGCTGAATACTTAAAGTCAGAAGTGCCTAAAGCAAGATTAGCCATAAAGATAGGGTTTGTAAAGCTGTAAAAATATCTTAAATCATTTGTTTTAAATTTCAAATTGAACTGGCAACCTTTAGGTTCATAAGAAAATGCTCAACCAACTGAGACACACTGGCCAGGGCTTCTTATTTTCTTTTGCTTATTTGTTCAAGATAATGCTAAATTTCAAAAGCATGTTGGTACTTAGGCCTCTGACTACTAATAAAAGAGTAATATGCAAATTGACTGTACCTTTGCAATGCCCACCAGCCAACCAGGAGGAAGTATGCAAATTAACACAACAAATATGGCAGGCAGGTAGATTTGCATATGCAGGCACCAAGTGGTTGGAGATGGAGTGGGATGCTTGAGTCATCACCATGGTGATAACAAAGGCGTTCCATACTGCCCAAGCCACTCCTGGCCTCTGGACAGCATGGGAAAGAGAAAAGGCAGCTCCAGGACAGAGCAAAAAGGCACCTCCAGCTAGAGGAAGGGCAGTGCTGGCAGAGAGGGTAAGGAAGGCCCATTCTTGCACAAATATTCATGCATTGGGCTTCTATTGTAATATAAGTACAGATGTTATCAATGACTATACTTATTCATGCTCTCCTAAATATTAATTCTAACCATGGCTATATTTTTATTTCACTCTCTCATTTACATTAGGGAAGTTAGCGGGCTTTTATGTATATTTCATACTATTTTAAAGCTCTCAATTCCTCTTTCTATGTATCCCATCCTTTTCTGTCTGATATTCACATTTCAATTACGGTCTTCCTGTGACTTCCTTATTCTCCAAATTGACTGTCTTTATCCTGGCCTTACATTTCTCTCTTTTTGCTTAGCAGACTAAGCAAACTGTCATCAGCAGTTATGGAAAGTCTACTCAGACCTAGTGGGACAGACAGGAAGAACAGTAGGCAGGAGCCACAAGCTGAAGTAGAGGGAAACCCTTTTTTATTTTCCAAACATGTATCTGAAAATTACAATGAAAAAAATAAAGTACAGATTTCAAAAGATGAAATTAAAAAATATTGGCTTTTATTTTCTGAAATTATTTTATAGTTTTATCAAAATAATATATTCAGGTAATTTTTAAAATATGTCATATTCTACTAAAGGACTTTTGCAAAATCAATAGCAATATTATACTCCACATAACCCTAGCCATTATCTGTAGAAACAACTATTTTGAAATATCTTAACTGCTTTTTTCCTGGGATTTATTTCTAAGTACTGTGCTGAGATTGCCAATTAAATATGGCAAACACAAAAAAAGCCTACATAAATTCTTTTCAGCTGACCCCAGGAAAGCCTCATTAAACCATTAGAGGACATTGAGTAAATAGATGAGGTAATAATAAATGGCAGAGCCAACAATATTTGGAAGCTGGAAGCTAAATAGCAGAAACGATATTGCCTTCTAAGAGCAGGCAAATCTGGAGCCTTGCCACCAACAAAAAGCCAGGAAACTCAACCTCTGTGTCCTGAAAATGCTCAGGGACTGAAAGAATCAGTCTTTCTGGAGACAAGAGCGCTGATTAGGCAGAAAAATAAGATAATTTATTGAAAGCTTGTAGAAAGAGAAAGTGTAATACCAGAAACTTTCATCCAACCCATGTAGTCCAGCTGGAAAGGTTCAAACGGAACTCAAACTTGGAGCCATCAGGCTCTCCTGCCTGCAGAGAGTAAAGAATCTGCTGAGTTGACAGGGACTTTAGTCATGTCTGCGCACATAATGGAAAGAATTTAAGCTTTCTTTTTCAAATCAGTGCTTAGAATGCAATTTTAATAATGCAGACAAAATATGGACATCCGGCACAAGATCAATTTTCCATTGATATGAGCATATGGGGAAATCTCAAAAGAATGCCCACTTATCAGTCAGAAAATTCTCAAATACATCAATCAATAATTCCAGCCCATTCATACAGAGTTTATATATATTTCTTAATTTCATTCTTAAATACAAACAAAGAGCCAAGGATCAGCAAGCAGTTAAGAAAAGCACATAATATGAAGACCGGATTCAATTAAACCACATCAGCAGACATATATATAATTAAACATTTTAACAATTAAACCGTCTCATTGGCAAAGGTTGATTGCAATCATATTTGATGTTTGACTCAACCTTATGCTATTTTCCAATATGAAATTGAATTTACATGAATTTCTTACCAAATTGAAGCTACATGTTAAGAACTATTATAATCACTATAGTAAAATTAATAGGTGTCATAGTATTTGAAATTGAAAAAAAAACTTAGAAATCACATAAAGAACTTTGCTCACAATTTAGGACCCTCTTTCTCATTATTTTTTGTTGTTGTTGTTGTTGTTTTTCTGATAATTACTGAAGTATAGATAACTCTTTAACAATAAACAAATAGAAGAATCACTTAGAAAGAGTGATATCTAGGTGCTCAAAAACTATTGTTAGTGATACATCTGTCATTAGCTTTTAGATTTTTTTTTATTTCATTGGCAGGTATCTCATTCCATACCTTAGCAAAAATCACCATCAGAAGCTCCAGACTGTAAACAACTAGCTTGCCATCTCTAGTGAAAAAGTCTCCCTCTTTTCTAAAATCATGAGATAATTTGCTTGTCCTGCTCTAACTCATCTAACTCATATGTCTTCCTGTGGTCTGCTTTGTGGTCAACACGACCCAAAACCCATGGATGGCCTAATTGTGGAAGACTTATGCAGGGAGTAGGAGGTACCAAAATGAATACTTGCATTATGTACCAAAAAAAGAGATGCTGGGTGTTAGGAGAGAGGAGAGAGGAGAGAAGAGAGAGGAGACAGAGAGAGAGAGAGAGAGAGAGAGAGAGAGAGAGAGAGAGAGAGAGAGAGAGAGAGAATGAGAGAGAGAGAGAGAATATGTTTCTTCTCCTTGAGAGGATGACAAAGAATGGAACCAGTCTCAAATGGAGGTGAGAGTTGAGCTTATATTAGAGCCAAGATATTGTATGGAGAGAAACAGGAAAAACAATATATTATATAGATTGAGCACATTAGGTAGAAGTGACAGTGTAAGCTTTTAGAAGCAATCTATGTATTTTCCTTTTCTTAGTGTAAAGAGAAGCAATAGTATCAAATGAAGTATTTTGCATAGGTTTAGAGGTTTGAGAATGGGTAAGGTAATAAAGTAGTTGACTAGAAGACCAGGAGAAAAACTGAACCAGGGAAATGCAGTACCATAGAAGGGAGCTAGTATGGTCCACTTGATGTAATTGTTATGAAGATAAAGTGAAATCTGACAGCCCTGTTCATCAATAGAGAAATAAGCAAAATTTTGGATTTTTGTCCAACATGAAATAAAAGAAGGAATAAAAAGAGAATAAAATGATTTAGCTACTGAGCTTAAAAATGAACTATGTGGTTTAACCTATGTGTGAAGAAATTAAGAAAAGAACTCTCAGTGAAAATATAGCACAATCATTGAATTGTAGGTATGGGTGAGGTCTGAAAGACTAGATATTACAGAAAATGTTGTGGAAACATAGGAGATGTTCAGAAAGTGAATGCATACATTGATCCTGAGGTTGGTAAGAGCTGTAGTTATTACTGAAACAATGCTTAGACCAGTGCAAGAACTAGGGATAGATTATAGATGGGTCTAGATTGGAAATCAAGGTCATTGGAGGAAAAGAAGGCAAGACACTGAGACTCCAATTTGAAAGATATGATATGGACATACAAGATAGGAATTGTAGTATTGAGGAGATGCCAATGACTCAAAGTACAAAAATCTTTAGAAAAGTCATGAGAGTATTTGTAGTGATAGACTGGAGGGGGCCATAGGTAGTGGGAAGATGACTGTAACAGGAAGAATATAGGCTCATATCATCAGATGGTTTGGGATTCAAAGCAAGAGAAAAGAAGCAAGGCCTGGATATATAATGAGGAGCAAGAACCTTTTCTGTCTGTTAAGAATATATGGTATTAAAGACATGAAAGAAAAACACCACCATCTGAGAAGACTCCAAGGGAAGAACTAGTAAGTGTTCACAGCAGAGCCAAAATTCTCTGAGTGCAAAAAGTTAGATAGCTCCATAACATAGCATACATGTGACTATATTTACGCATTTGAAACACTAAGCCTTTGAATGGCTCTCTCCATTTCAGAGGGTTTTCTTACATTTCGTCAGGGGGAAAACTATTTTTACAGGGTAGGTGCCAAGTTTATGAGAATCAAGGAGATAGATAGCTGTCAGAATCTCAGCTTATAAAAACAACTTTTGTAATGATGTGTTTTTGACATTTTTGAAAAATAAATTGCTCATGAGTCATTAGTCAACAGTTCACCTTTAATTAAGGAATTTGAAAACTAATTGAACAAACAGCAGGGAATAGAAATTAAAGCCATCTTCAGGTGTTTTTCAGGTCATAAGGATTGCAATAAATTAAAATGTTTATGAAACTTTAGATCTGGATGTGAATTTATGATCATCATGATTTCAGATTAGGGGATTCAAATTTTAACTACATCTTCTTTCCCATTTAATTTCAACACTGACTATTTTTTCCTGGAACTCCAGAATAATCATCATATTTTTGGGGGGGTCTAGTTTAAATACTCTAACCTTTCTGTAATAAAGATCTCTATATTTGTCACAGTATTGATAAAGAGCATTAAATAACTCTGAAAATAATATATCTAGTAAATACTGATGTTTAATGAAATAGAGGACTTTATAAATTAATGTTAGAATTATTTTGGCTATCTTATGTTTGTTTAACAAAGATATTAGCAATTTAGCAATACATTCAACAATCTATACTAATAAAAGGGTAATATGTTAATTAGATTGGGAGATGTTCCAGATTTCCTTCCGGAATAAACCATGGTGGCAGGACCAAGGCAGAAGTGGTTAAGGGAAATCAGGCTGGGAGGGGAGGGCAGTTGGGGGTAATTAGACTGGCAGGGGAGGGCATATGGAGGTGAGCAGGCTAGCAGAGGGGGTAGTTGGGGGCGATTAGGCTAGCAGAGGGGCATTTGGGGAAAGTAGACTAGTGGAAGGGGCATGTGGGGGTGATCAGGCTGGCAGGCAGAGTGGTTAGGGGTGATCAGACAGGCAGGCAGATGAGTATTTAAAAGCCAGTGGTCCCAGATTGCAAGAGGGATGTCCATCTGCCTGTTTAGGCCTGATCCCACAGGAATTGGGCTTAAACAGGCAGTCAGACACCCCCCCAGGGGACCCAGATTGGAGAGGGTGCAGGCTGGGCAAAGGAACACACCCCACCTATGCATGAATTTCATGCACCGGGCCACTGCTGAAGTATAATGCCTTATTATAGTATATAGAATATTAAACAACACTATTATTTGCTTCACCTAAACACGATAGTTTTTTAAGAAAACAAAACAATTATACAGGACACTGACACCGAACTCTCTTTTCTTTAGACTAAGCACTTAGTGACCCATATAACCATCTCAAAATTTCTTAAACAAGCAGCTGTAAAAAAATAGGTAAATAATGGTCTTGTGCATTATTGCCAGAAAGATTATGTTAGAGATGGGCCAAATTAGAATTACAAAAATGCAATAGCTTCTGTAATAACTGTGAGTGGAGGGCAGTACCCACCTATCTAGGAAGCTGAAACAATCAATACGTGAGTCTTTGAAATTATGAATGCTGTTCCCCTCTATGTGAACCTCAGCACTATTTTTAAGGTTTTAGCACTAATGTTTCTGGCTCAACGTTATTTTGTTATTAGTCTTGCTTTCAGAAATATAAACTCATGGATATTGAAATTAATTCATAGTTATTCTGAGTCATTGTGTAAGAAAGCTTCTGTTAAATGTTTCTTGTGGTGCTTAAATTTGTTTTTCAGGACAACCAACATGAGATCAATTCAACAACTGCACACTGAGTACAGTGTTGTTCAAGTCACTGGATATAACAGGATAACAAAAAGTCTATGAAAACATACTCATTCCACATAAGAGCTGAAAATCCTTCCCAGAAGATAGGAATTGTTTCTGTGATTCCTGTAGCAGAATCGTGTCATTTACACATATATGTTTTAATCACTTGGTCCCTTTTATGTGTTTTACTCATCTCTCACCCTAGAATTTTTGAGAGCAGGGGCAATTTCCATTTTCAGCCACACTTAGAACTATGCCTTGCACATAAAGCAGTGAATATTTTGCCTTATAAATAGTTCCACATATGTTTCAATGAATGAAAAATAATACAAATTGAATTCCCCCCAAAAAAAGCATATTATAAGATAAATACGACACACTACAGATTTATTGGAGAAGTCTATAGAATTTATAGATTATGGGAGAAAAGGGGAGGGTGCAGGGTTAGGCACAGGGAATGGCTGCTCTGGGATGCAGTGTCAATGAAGGACTCAGCACTCAATCTACAAGGAACTGTTTCAAAATTGTTTTTTTTTTGGAGAAAGGGGGGCTACGTGTTCTATCCACATGTTAATGGGTCATCCATGCAGCCTGTAGGATGCGCTGATAGTGAGGTTCTGCTCTTTAGAGGAGACGGTGCTCAAAACTGAATGAACATTACCCAACCCCAGCAGCTATAAGACTATTATTTATCCCTAAGGGGCTCCAGATGGTACATCACAGCCCTCGCTCAAATAAATAAAATGTATCATTGATTCATCATATCTTTGGCATGCCAACAGATATACAAAGCAGGGTGGTGTGTCAAAGGAAAGAAAGCTATGGATGGGAATATTAAGAAAGCCTTCATGGGGCATTTCTGTATTTTTGCTCTGTATTTTTGTATACTTCAAATGCCTGTGGAATAATAGGCATGAATATAGTACTTAATCAGAATATTTTGATTAAGAAAATAGTATGATCAAAAGCATAAAAGGGGAAATAAAGATGGAACTGAAGAAGAGGAAAATATGTATTTTATTTGATGTATGGAAGAATATTTCAGGGAGAAAATCAGTAAATATAAGCAAGGGTTATGTTGTGGTAATATCTGTGAAATTAAGATATATTTATTTCCCCTTTGTTTTATTTTTCCTTTAATTTAATGGAATATCAGTTTTATTGTTTGTCAGAAACCAAATATTGTTCTCACTAAATGGATATAAACAGGAGGCCAGAAGGCTGGTCAACCTTAACTGCTCTGAAAGGTCAGAGCTAATTACTCCCTGTTTATTTGAAACATTATTGGTTGAAGTAGCCTCTACCTGTTTGTTTCATGTTAATTTCTGTTTTTGTTATTTCCTGCCTAAAGGCTAGGGGTGTGTCCCAAAGCCTTAATAAAAGGGAGAAAAAGGCCAGAGCAAATGGTAGTCCTTTCCACTAGAGGAAGGCTCCCGCCTGGCCCCCCAATATGGCCAAATTAATATTTCCTAGTCTCTCATTTCGTTTGTGTGTGGCCTCCTTCAAAACCGGAACCCTGACCCTGGAACCCTAAACCACGCAGGACGTGGAAAGAGGTTCTCACAATTGTTCTTGTTTCTTTGTAATATTTTGAGGTCAATGAACCCTAAATAATAATTAAATAAATTCCCTATAAATGAAAATGGCAGTAATCAGAGTAAAAAGTAATAGGAAGAAGAAAAGAGACATTGCAGAGGTGAAACATACTTTGGTAGTTATACTGCAAATATGGAAACTAAAAGTACATTAGAACAAGGCTCTTAGTGTGGGCTTTAGAGAACATTGGTGACATTCGCAGAAAACTAACATCAGAAACCAGGTCCCAAGTCCAATTTCCAGAAGTCATACTCTCTCCTGAGGTTGCAACTGCTTCCAACTCTAATCAGAGTTCTGGGAACTGTTGGGTCCATTGGGACCAGAGCTGAACCAGGACTTCATTACATTAATACAGTAAGTCCAAGCCAAGCCTAACTCTCCTAGACTGTTTAAAAAATTGCTAAGTCTCAACATGTTTCCCCTACTTGTTATGCTGGGTTCTTCCACACAATTTAAAACTTTTCCTTAATCCTCATTCCCATTTTGAACTTTTTTTTACCCCTTACAGACTTCCCACAGCATCCCGATCTCCTGAACAATTACTCTGTATTTGGAGAATCCATATGATTTGGTAATATCTTCTCAGCTGAAACCTGCCCTCAATGTCCAAAATAGTTCCTTGGCTAATGGAAGCAAGGTAAGCTGGGAAGATTAAAATGACTATCTTAGCCCAACTGCTGTGGTTCAGTAGCTGAGTGTCAACCTATGAACCAGGAGGTGATGGTCCGATTCCCAGTCAGGGGTACATGCCTGGGTTGCAGGCTCCAGTAAGGGGGTGTGTAGGAGATAGCCAATCAATGATTTTCTCTCATCATTGATGTTCTCTCACTCCCTCTTCTCTTCCTCTCTGAAATCAACAAAAATATATTTTAAAACTAAAATATAATGACTCGCCTTTCATCTGAGGCAGCCTCATTTAAAGAGAACCCCCTTTTTTAAAGTCTTTATTTCCTCCACCCACATTGACCTCTCCCCAGCCTCTCCCAACCCCTAGCACATGCCCTTACCCCTCTACTGTCTATGTCCATGGTTATGCTCATATGCATGCCTACAAGTCTTTGGTTGATCTCTTACCCCACCCCCTAAATAGATCCCTCCTTTTTAAATTATCATGGCTTCTTCACCATTTTCCAAATGCACCATTCTTCCTCTCCTCTGTGTCTTTCATGAGCTGTATTCTGTAAAAAGCTTTTCTTCTTTTCACTCCTAATTTGGCTTAATTTTTCATTCCACTCAAACTTTAACTTTGATTGAATTTCCTTTTGAGAATTTTGCCTTACATCCTAGAGTTAGATTTCTTTGTTTATGATTGATAACACTACTCAGAAATTAATTGAATTTTTATTTTGTCTGAGTGAGTTTTTATTCATTGTCTTCAAAAGAACTGTGAAAAAGGGAAGACAACTTTGTATAAACACACTTCTGCAGCAATATCAACAGTAACATCTTGATTCCCTGAGGATAATATACAAATCTGTGGATTAAAAATGTGTTCGGAACTGAATTCATAATTTAATTATGGTCTGAGCAAGAGAAACTCCGCCACTTGCACATCCAACCCCAGATCCCTCTGCTGGATGGAACCTAAGGTTTCCATGGCCATAGGCTACCCCTGGAGAGATTGCACAAGACTTTGCACCCTACTTGCATCCCGGGATTTTGTAGTTAATTTGGTTTCTATGTTTGGATCAAAGATCTCCCATGAAATTTATTGATGGGTATTTCACAGTACAGATTGCCAAGGACATTTGCATGTGATATGGTTACAAAGTATAGAAATGAGGGATTCATCACTAATGGGTGAGATAACGCTTTGATGCCCACGAATATAGTGGCAAAGAGGGAAAAGATCTCCCCAGAAGACAGTTTTGGGGAGCTGTTCAGCTGGAAGTAGGCCCTAGATATCCTTCTAAATGGAATGAGGGGAAGAGACCTTCATGAACTGAGAACCTGGGATGCAGGCTGTTGACTCTCCACATGTAGCCTCCTGACATGCCTGTCCCAGTCATGCTAGACTTCTGCTCAACAGAAACCAGCTCTTCAGTGTTCTCTTAGGGACCCAAGCCATTCAGATATTGAGCCTGCGACTCCAGGGGCTGGGTAGATACTACTATCCAGGACCCAGTCTGAGGAA
The DNA here is from genome assembly GCA_004026805.1 of Lasiurus borealis. Lineage (NCBI taxonomy): Eukaryota > Metazoa > Chordata > Mammalia > Chiroptera > Vespertilionidae > Lasiurus > Lasiurus borealis. The sequence continues at coordinate 24,429 of PVJN01007569.1, read as the reverse complement.
GAATATCTACCAGGGCAGTGGCTGTGAGCGGAGGGGTGTAGGGGACATATGACAAAGCCTCAAGATTCAGCCGAGGACAGCTTTCAACTCCCTGATGCACAGAGAATATTGGGCAGAGATCTGTCCCACTAGAGCAAATTAGAGATTTGTCTCCACTAGAGCTGGCGAGATTAGGGTGTCCTCAGTCACCAGGATCACCATTAAGGAGCTCATCTTGCTACCTGAATTACTATCATTCATTGCACAGGCTATCGGAAAGGCTTTTAAAGGGCCCTTTACTTTACTCCACAAAAAGGACCATTAAGGATCAGTGTAGAGAGCAGAACCTAAAAGAATAAGGGTTCAACCACCCCACAAGTGATCAGCAGCCACTTCTGCCTGTGCTGGGACAGCTGGTCCCCCTGCTTCAGGCAGCAGAGCTGGAGCAAAAGCCAGGAAATGGCTCAGTCCCCTAGGCCAGGCTGCTGTCCATGCAGGAAGCGCAAATCTAGGGCCTCTGGCCTTGGCAGCACCACCAAAGGGTGTGCTGAGATCCCCTGGCTATTTCTGGGTTCCTAAACTGTACCCTGTTGCCCTGAGCCAGATGCACTGGTAAGCCTGCATGATCTTCTGAAAGAGTCCTGATGCCAATTAAATGTGCCTCTTCTTCTTCCTTGAATTTGCCTAAGACTTGCCTATAGCCCACAGGCAAATCCATTAATCATAGCCTCACAAATCCTTTTATAGTCCACAGCCTCCTTTAAAACTGCAATCTGAGACTCCTTTCCTGCTTGGTATCGGTCCAGCCCACCTCTGACATGAGGCGGGACTTCATGGTTTCCCAAATCAAATCTTCTGAGCCTGAGTCCTAGATGTGAAACCCCCTGGCTCTGAGTCCTTGGTGAGAATGGTCTGTGCTTCAGTTTCACCAACTATGCGATGGTGCTAATAGTAGAAATGGCATGATAATGTGGTAGTGAACAAAAATTAGATTTTTTAAGCAAGCGTTTAGCAAGAACCTCACAGATTGCAAGTGCTTGGACATATATCGGTCATGTCCCCCTCTTAATCAGAAGTTAGTTCAGGAGGGGATTTTGTCAAAGCCACAACTAAGAGGGATTGGCCGTGGCATGGTAGATGAGACCAGGAAATGCAACATAAATTATAGGGCCCAGTGAAAAATGAAAATACAGAGGCCTGACTTTCTAAAACATCTGCATAGTGGTTCAGTGAGATAGTAGGAGTGGGTGAAATTACAGAAGTGGAAAATAGAGTCTAGGACAGTGGTTCTCAACCTTTCTAATGCCGCGACCCTTTAATACAGTTCCTCATGTTGTGGTGACCCCCAACCATAAAATTATTTTTGTTGCTACTTCATAACTGTAATTTTGCAACTGTTATGAATCGTATCTGTGTTTTCCAATGGTCTTAGGCGACCCCTGTGAAAGTGTTGTTCGACCCCCAAAGGGGTCGCGACCCACAGGTTGAGAACCGCTGGTCTAGAACCATCTGCATGCTCAAATCTATATCATGGGTTTGATTGCAATAAAGTACCCTCTTATTTTATTTTATTTTTTGAACTATGTTTCTACCTTTTTTTCTCTTATCCATATTTCAAAGGATATATATATATATATATATATATATATATTCATGATTTCCTATATACCTGGGATAAGGCAAAATATAAATAAAACAAAAGTTCAGATAAAAGGAATAGTGTAGTCATTTTGAGTGATACCATGGAAGGGCTGGGTTTGGATCAAGGCAGAAGGAAACAAGTTTCAGAAAGTGGGAATCATGAGGACATCAGAGCATAAGGGAGAGGAGAGCACTGGGTTTTGCCTTAGGAGTCGTTGGTAACTGGGGAGAACAGCCTGAGTGCACAGCTGGGGTTGAGTCACAGCAATGAGACAGAATGAAGCTATTCTGGGACAAAAGGCATTTGTGCTGGCCACTGTGTGCAACTGAATTAAGGTTTTCTAAATGTGTCCACACTAGAAGCATCTTTGATCCTGAACGGTAGGCAGAGCACAGCCTGTGGGCAAAGGTCAAGCAATGAAAGCAGACCTACCAGGAGTTAAAGCCAAAGAATTTAATTTGTGGTCCTGGTCTCCCTGGGGAACAGTTTTGCTTTCTCTCTGTAGCAAACTGTTGCCTTTACTCTCACCAACGCTATCTTGATAACACAATGAAAAGGTAGCAAATCTACTGAAAATATACTTCCTAGAACAGTGTTCTCTTTGGGTAGAGTTAGTATGTGACTTCAAAAGTTCCATCATTGGTCTTAAAGAAAGTCATTTTCTGGATAGTTGCCATTTCTGGTTAATTTTCTTTATCAAGATTATTGTTTTTGTCTTTTTATGACTTTCATGAAGTGACCACTTTTATGAAGCTGGTTCTGATCACTCCACTGTCATACATGAATGTTTTTACATGTGGAAAGCCACCGATTGACATTTAAGGAGATGTCGGCAAAGTTGCAGGATCCTGTAGGGTAGACTTACAGGAATTTGAGTGAAGCACCAAGTGTATCATCTATAATGCAAACCTTGCACCATGCAGACCTCATGACTACACCATCCTTCACTGATTCTTCAAGTTAATGGACAGTCATGATTCCTAAGAAAAGAAGAAGGGTTGTCCTGACCAGTTTGGCTCAGTGGATAGAGCATTGGACTGTGGACTGAAGAGTCCCAGGTTCTATTCCGGTCAAGGGCATGTACCTTGGTTGCGGGCACATCCCCAGTAGTAGGTGTGCAGGAGGCGGCTGATCAATGTTTCTCTCTCATCGATGTTTCTCTCTATCCCTCTCCCTTCCTCTCTGTAAAAAAAAAATCATTAAAATGTATTTACAAAAAAATAAAAGCAGAAGAGTGGTTAGTTAAACTAGAGTGTAAATTGATACAGTTAATCCTAAAATCAGAACTGATACCAATGATCTTTCTTCTACTACTGAGTCTCACTCAGCACTTCTACTGGTCTAGATTGCTTGCCTAGTGAGGTGACACAGATCTTGCTGACAATATTAGTGAATTAAATGGACATTTAATGATGACTTACCTCCTTTACATTTTTGAAATATTTTATTTGGGAGGGCATCCTAGGAAGAACATCCAAGGAGCGGGGATACTACACAGTCATAGAGGGAAAGCCAATAAATGTGTTATTAGTGCCAGCGCAAACTGGGTTCGAGCCTATTAGAGACCCTCTGAGTGAGAGGTTATGCAGAATTCATCTCAGAACTATCACCCTGAAAATAAATGTAAGGATGCAAAACAATGTTTAACTCATATCAAAACTCCAAGGGCATGTAGAAAAGTTTTTTCTAGAGTTGGTAAGTTGAGACCATGAAATGTCCAAGCTTTCTCATGTGTATCTTCTGTAGATTTCTGAATCTGCTAGTGCTATGCTTCATCTGCATTCTTCCTAATAATTCTGTCAATCATGAAGAATCTGAAATATTCATCTGCTTATACAGAAGATACTCATTATTTACAAAGTTTCACTGTGTCAAGTACTCTAAGGGCTTTCATATATCCTTTGGACAAAATTAGAAACTTAAGGAATAAGTATCAAACACTTAAATTTCTCAAATAATCAACATGATGATCAGATTATCATACCATCTAAAACTTTGACATCTTGTACGAACACGTTTCATCATTACTACTACTATTCCCTGTCTCTCTAATAAATACAATTTTCTTAAAAATGAAAGTTATCTGCCGAGACTGGTTTGGCTCAGTGGATAGAGCGTCAGCCTGCGGACTGAAAGGTCCCTGGTTCGATTCCGGTCGGGGGCATGTACCTTGCTTGCGGGCACATCTCCAGTGTGGGGTGTGCAGGAGGTGGCCGATCGATGTCTCTCTCATCGATGTTTCTGACTTTCTATCCCTCTTCCTTCCTCTCTGTGAAAAATCAATAAAATATATTAAAAACAATGAAAGTTATCACTGAATTGATGGATACCTTTTATTTTGATAAATGGCCGTATTGAACCAACTCAACTCTGTAACTCGTAAAGCCAATTTAATTCCCAGGGATCTTGCTTGCTCAGTGGTTGAGCATCTACCTATGCCCCAGAAAGTCAAGGTTCCATTCCTGGTCAGGCCACATGCCCAGGTTGCAGGCTTGATTTCCAGTGGGATTTGGGGGGAGGCGGAGAGAGAGGCATGCAGGAGGCAGCTGATGGATGATTCTCTCTTATCATTGATGTTTCCTTCTCTCCCTTTCCTTTCTCTCTCTGAGATCGATAAAAACCTATTTTAAAAACAAACAAACTAATCTTTTTCCTCCCATACGATTTCACGGTGGTCCTTCACAATGAGCACGTGACACTGATGGAACCTCAGAGAGGACATTTTCTTGCCCAGCATGTTGAGAAAGACATGACAGAAATGCAGAGGCCTTCTCCCTCAGGGAAATGTCCAGGAGTGCAGTGGGATGGGACATGTCAGGATATCCTTTCTGAAATGAAGGAAATTCATGTTATCTGTTTCATCCTACAGCCCAGACAAGAGGCACAACAGCTAATTACCCTCTTCGGATTTGGGGATGTGTGGCTTTGGCCTATTTACTGAATAATCACAAGAGCTGCTAGTTTTGAGCAAGGTCCAGAGGAAGAGAAACCTCTGCCATCAGCCCAGGCTGCTGCCCATCTGATCCAACTGATCAACAGTGTCTGAAGTGCCCGGGGCAGACAGGGATGCTCTTTGGAGCCTCTGGCAGGCCCCTGAAGGTGAGTCACAGCGCTGGCGCTTAGGATTTTGGATCAAAGCTCTGCTTTCTTCCTTGGATAAGGACTAGCCATCCGGGCCTGCAACTGGGCCTTAGGAGACTGAATGCTTAACCCTACCAGGAAGTGGCCGGTTTGACAGTCTTTTGAAGACTAGGTTATAGTGCCAACTAGGTGACAGTACCTTGCCAGGCTAAGGCAAGGTCCTACAGAAAGCTAGAGATGCTCAAAATCAGCAGGCCATATATGGTGCCATTAATTAATTAATTAATGTCATTAATCCCACAGCCAGGATTAATTAGTCCAGGAATTAAGTAGGAATGGGAGTTCCCTATGATCCCTGGTGACTCATCAGCAAAATATTGGCTCCCTTGCCCCCATCACTTTATGTTCTGTCTGTAAGGTTTTCGTTGCAAAGCGAGTCATGTTGTCACTATTTTTTTTTTTTTCACAGGTAAATGGAGTTATAAAGACCAGCTGGGAGCATTCAACCAGTTACAGAAAAGGGGACTGTCATTGTCATGAGTATCCACTCCTTATTTTCTTATGCAGATGGTTCTCCCAGGGTGGATGGGTTTCATCATCAGTTTAGGACTGAATGGAACGAAAGGGTTGGCCCTCCTGCCTTTGGATCCAAACTGAAATATGTATTGGCTCTTCCTGGATCATTAGCCTACCAGCCTTCGCACTAGAACCACACTATCGGCACATGAGAAAATTCCTAGTAAGTCTATTTGATAAGTCTCTCTCTCTCTCTCTCCCCTACTCCGTGTGTGTGTGTGTGTGTGTGTGTGTGTGTGTGTGTGTGTTTCTTGTTTCTATTTTTCTAGAGAACTCTGACACACAGAGGCTCACAGTTGATGTTTTTCTTGAAATCATTCCCAATTTGTTCATCTTTGTTTGTTAACTCTTCTTGTTGACTTCTAGTGAGGACTGCATAAAACACCAAGTAAACTAAGTGCAATATGCTGAGATATTTTTTTAATATATTTTATTGATTTTTTACAGAGAAGAAGGGAAAGGGATAGAGAGTTAGAAACATCGATGAGAGAGAGATATCGATCAGCTGCCTCCTGCATGCCCCACACTGGAGATGTGCCCGCAAGCAAGGTACATGCCCCTGACCGGGATCGAACCTGGGACCCTCCAGTCTGCAGGCCGACGCTCTATCCACTGAGCCAAACCAGTCTCGGCTATGCTGAGATATTGATAGGGATGCAATAGCCAACCCACTTTAAGTTAAAAGGTTTCACTGAGTCATAGGAATGTGTGGAACGGCAGTAGTTTAGAGAACTCCACAAGTCTCAGCGACGTCTTGGTGAAAAGCCCTAATTAATTTTGCAAAAGCAATGAATTACTTTCTCTAACTGTAAAAGTGAATTGAGGCAAATGACCACCAGAATAAATCCCTCGGAGTCTCTCTGGCCTCAGAACCCTTTAAATCTTGCAGGGATAGATTGAGCAGGAACTGAGATCAGGCTAAAACGTTCAAGTACAAATGTGTCAGGGTCACCTAGTCGCCAGGCTGTCTCGGATACGCAGATTGCTTTGCCCAACTCCTCCAGACTTCTGTCCTGTTCTGTGAACAATACATAAGTAACACTCACTCTCTTTATTTCCTCGTCTATATCTTAAGTAACTCCCAGGAAGATCTCATTCGGTCCTTTGTTAAAGACTAAGTAAGCCCGTGATTGGTATTTTGTAACTATTACAGGAATGGAACATTATCTCTAGCATTGTGAAGCTATGCCATCCTTCACTCGGTTAGCTGTTGTAAAAATCTGATGAAATCTTGAGCTTATTATCACACACAAAAAAAGTATCTTAGCTTTTAGATCCTTTCTATACATAGCCTAGGTGATGTATAGGTTTAAATGACTCAATTTTCTATTCATCACGTTTTTAAGCAGAGAAAATGCAACCCAATTGGCTAGCGTTGGGAACAAGAAGGGGCAATTTTAAAAGGACACCTCTTACCTTCTACATTAAATTATATGATTATGCTAAAGTGCTTTAAAAAGACAGCCAGGGCTGAAAGGGAAAAGTTGATTAAAAGAAAAGTTTGGGTAGAAAAGAAACTCTAATAAAATATCTCTTAAAAATATAGATTTTAAAAAACTATTGCTCTCTTTTGTACATTATTTCATGACCCATTTTATCCAGATCTTCAAAAAGTGAAATTTCATATGTATATGGTATTGTATATAATTGCATATTGTTTGAAATTTTAAGTTGTAAAAGTATTACCAAAAAAGTGTGTTTTGATTGTCCTATTATAAATCCACTTACATTTGGTATGCTATAATAAACTTTATTTTTAAGGGAATTTTGTGATCAACCTTTGGCAAAGTGAATTATCATGCATACTTTATTTTATATATCTATGCCACTTGACCTAAAATATTTCATTGGTATGATAAAACGCGTCAGTGACCTTCAAATCAATAAGAATATTGTTGTGTTTGTTCTCACCAGATCTTCTTCATGCATCCCAGATGTATTAAGAAGGCAGGAACAATGTCATCATGTTTGAGATACAAGACTATATGTGACACTATTGTGTGCTGAACTCTCAACAGTGTTATTTCAGTGTGGCATGCTGCAATTCAAATTACCCAGCAATGAAAATTGTCACACAAAAGTAATAGGTGTTCCAAGAGCAGTTGGTAAAATACTGCCTGTCAACATCTACTCAAATAACACATTGTTAACTTTATTAATAGAATTTTTAAAGTCTTTTCAGTCTTATGACCTCTGGCAATAAGGGTCACTTTTTTATTTTCCATCTATTTTTTTTTAAGAGAGAGAGCATACTCTGCACTCAGATAAATGGTGGTACAAATAGTTAAGCAAAACAGCCAAAGGGGAATAACCATGTTTTAAATTAGTTTAACCATTCAAAAATATTTTAAACATATAAAAAATTTTGAACTTGGTCATAATCCAAAGATTTGGTGTTCTATAAAGATGGAGTTCATTAATAAAGTTAATGATAGGTTATGCAGTGAGGGAAAGAATATTTTATGAGGTATACATTCGGTGAATTAGGACTCACTGTAAATTCTTTGTATAGTGCGTGTATACATATGTTTTATAAAATGAATTAAAACATCAGACACAATTTCCAGGTTAATAAATCTGAACATCTTTATGGTGAAGCAATATTAGTACATCAACTTGTTGTACCAAGTATAAGGAGTCAAGAAGAAAATAAGAAAGTAATCATCTCAAGAAAGGTAATCAATATTTGTCCAATTGTTATCTAAAACAAGATGGGCTTAAGATTTTTAATTGTTGGAATCATTGCATATTACTCTTTTTTTTTCCCTTAAGTATAAAGTATTCATAAAACATCCATCTGGCTTGCATAGTAGCCACACATAAAATTTGAATGCTGAACTGGACTCAGCTGAGTAATCTCATCCTTTCTCTGAGCATATTAGAGAATTTCAATTCTCTTTAAAATAAATTACAGATTTTTTTAATACAACATAGGGGCCTAACGAAAAGCAATCTTAGAACTTAATGAACACATCAGCCAAGGATTTTATTTTTGAATCAGAGAGAAAAGCTGTGCCACTAGTGAAAATTACAGAAGTGTTGACTGATTTGTTTTTGTTGTCACCAAATTGTGGAGTTAATAGAAAGGTTAATTAATGATAAAGAAACTGCTTTAAGATGACACTGACTCACCATCATCTCATAAGATTATAAATGATTCTTCTTTGAAAGCTGACAGCAATTAGTCAGTGGAGAATCATGTAAGGAATTCTCAACTGTACTTTTAAGCTTAAGGTCTAAAATAATGAAAATGTTTCCTAGGGTTAACAATGCAGGCTAAAGTGAACTTCACAAAGGATAGAAGAAAACTAGATGAATTTTCTTCCTGAAGATGATTTCTTACTAAAGATTTAAAAATTTATTAATTTAATACACTTTGTAATGATATTTACAGTTTTGTTTCAGTTTCCTATAAAAGAAGTGTGTGTGTGTGTGTGTAATATATATATTTAAGATTGCCCCCCCCCTCCCCAAGTATGGTAGTCCTAAAATTTCAGATACTGGGAATGTAAATACATTGAATATATGTGAGTAGAATCAGGGTCTTAAAAATGAATATTATTTTTAAATATATTTTTATTGATTTCATAGAGGAAAGGAGAAAGAGAAAGATAGAAACATCAATGATGAGAGAGAATCGTTGACTTGCTGCTTTATTCATGCCCCCTACTGAGAACCGAGCCCACAGTCTAACTCCTGGCCGGTAACTGTGACCTCTGATTTATAACTAATGCTCAACCACTGAGCAACATTGGCTGGGCTAAAAAAAAAAAAAGAATATTTTTAATCCTGATTATTTCCAAGGAGACCTGAGTCATACATATGACATTGAGAAGGGTAATTAGACTATTACTGAGTAGTCTCTGTATCTCCTATTGTGATTTTCATAGAGCTAATTTGGCACTGACAATTCTAAAAGAATTTCTATTTTAGCTTGTTCTTCTAATTTCCTGATAACTCATTAGTGAGCTTTCATGATTACCTAGTCCCCAGAGTGCACAAAGTACTCACTTCCTTCCAGGGAAACCAGGGTTTTTGTTGTTGTTGTTCATCTTATTTTAGGTTGTTTAGATTTTTGGTTCTTTTGCAGACTGGTATTTTATATTCCCATAATATTCTACCGCAGAGGTTTAAGTTTAATGGATTTGTAAATAAAATGAACAAAATGTAATAGTATCCACAAAAATTATTTATAATTACCAAAAAATGCAACTTTGAAAATAGTGAGTGGCAATTTAAACATGTAAACACTCAAAAGTTTCAGATGAGAAAAAAAGAAGAATATCATATGGCATATATAATATCTGCCCAATAATTGGATATTAAATGGCATTAGTGGAAAAATACCATTTAAGAATTGGGAAAGTACAAATTTTCAGCATGCAGTTCAAATTAACAGCATAATCTACAATTTTGGTACACAGTGTAGAGAGTAGGAATTTGAGTGGCGTTCACTTTTATAAGGAGTTCTTTGGCTGGCTTAATTTTCTTACATAAAATAAAGAGAAATGCCATTTCTTTATCATTATTTTATCAGAAAATATTGAATCAATTTTAAACCCATGACTGAATCATTGAACTAAAGATTTTAACATAATTTAGACATGGTTGCAAGACTTCTACATAACTGTCTTGCTGCATCAGAAAAAAATTGAAATCATTTGGAATGTCTGTTCAGTATTATTCTGTGTAAAGGAAAACAAATAAAATATCCTATTAGAGAGTTACAGCAAAGGTAACTGATATTTTTATAAAATTGTTTTTCTTGAAATAGTTTATGCCTAATACCTCCATTAAGATATGTTCACCTATGTTGCTGAGATTATAACAAATACAACATTAAGTGACACGTTCTGGATGGTAATCAAAAATAAACTTTTTATCAAATCATTTGGAGCCTGTCCAATGGAAAATATAATTAATGGTTTTTACAACAAATGTATAGGTTAACATTATATGCTTCAGATGTCCATTGTTGGCTCATAAATCAAACATCATGAATTATGCATCATCTAAATTGTTTTGCAAAGTACCTATATCCTTTAAATGGAGTCATAGCAGACACAGTTGTGTAAAATATTAAAGAAGGTAAGGAATAGTGAATCGCTCTTTCAGATTACAAGTGAGCAACATTTTTGTCATAATAATCATAGTAACATTAATAATGCTTGACCTTATATGCATCAAAGACTCTAGAGAAACCTTAATTGCTGGGATAATGTGATAGCATTCTCTAGTGATAACCCTCATGTGCTAATACACTCATTTGCTTTTCTCAGGAACAAGGGCATACAGTTAAAATAATGTTGTCTCTAAAGTACGAGAAATTTCTCCTGTGCCTTTCCAGCTACAGTCTGCTGAACACACTGCGAACTGACATAAGATTATCTGACACAGAAATCAGGTTCTGAACTTGGTTTTAGAATCTTCTTTAAATACAACAGCGTTTATTTGATGGCCTAACAGAACCTTGGTGCAATACAGTAACAGACAAGAACACCAGTGTATATGTATATAAATGAGTGCAGTTGTTTTTTAATTCTGTAATTTTTTTAAAACCCATCCAGATTGGAATATCTACTGTGAATCAATGAGGCATAGCTAAATTTCTGGATTTCTCAGGGAGAGAGATGGTTTGGGTAATGGACTATAAAAGTATATATAATTGAGCTACTGGCAGTATGTAATGTTTTAGCGTAATGTAGAAATCTTCATTGTGCTACAGGTAAGTGGGAAGATTTTTGCAGTATGTAGGCAGTAAAAATCTGGCTATCCGAATATGTAGACAATAAAACAGATAGCATTTTTAGTTATACTTCTTTGCTTGTTTTAGAGCCAGAATGCCAGGGGATAAAAAAAAAAGTAAAAAAGAATTATGTTAAAGACAAAAAGATGAAGAACTAGTGGTAATTATAAATGGCCACTCCAGCAAACATACTGATAACAGAAGGAAGAAATTAACAACAAAAATAAGAGGGAGGGATTGCAACCCACTTAATTCAGGAAAGCTCAGAGCTTTCTATGCCTGAGTGAGGGTGAGACTGGTTCAGCCAGTTTATCTGGGAGTTAGAAATTCTAGAACTACTTCTAAGCAAAATTCTAGGCACCCTAAGGGGACAGGTTAAACACTAAAGAAATGGATTAGATACTTTATATTAATTCACAGTGTATAATATACCCACTGTTGACTTCCAATATGAATTTTGAATTCATTTCATTCAAGAGTTTAGTAATCAGTTAAATTATACTGTTCCTGGTAGATTAGTTTATAGTCTCTATTAATGAGAATGTATGTTTGTGCTGATTGACAGAGCTCCATGCACTGTACAACGGTCTTCCTTTGAAGATCACTAATTATTTCTAGGGAAAAAGACCCTGGGTATCTCTATGTGGCTTGAAAACGTTGAAAGTGCATGAAAAAAATGTTTTATATTCTACATGGAGGTATAGCTCCTCCCAAACCTTATCAGTCTATGAGTTTTGATGGGGTTATGGCATGAAAACTAAACAATTTAAACATGGACTCATCCTGTTCCTGGAACCACTGTCTCCATGGTGTCTGGATCGCTACCCCAGCCTCTGTCTCTTTCTGAACAACTTACATGTCAGCATCCATGTTTATCCTCCCACAGAGATGATTCTATTTCAACTTCTTCCGTCTATCAGACACATCCATGGATGCCTGAATATTCATATAAACATTCAAGTCCTTCCCAGTAAGGCCTTGGGTCCCACTCAAATGAGGACATTTGCAAAGTGTTTAAGTGACATTAATTTTTTATATATATACAATTAATGAACACTCGCTGCCAAGAGCACACTGAGAATTTTCAGGAAGGTAAAGGAAAATGGGTTCAGGATAAGTAAAAGTTAAAGGTTACCCCTGATTCAACCAAAGTACACCTCTATGTTTTATATTCTTCTTCTAGTTTTCTGTCTTGACTGACATAAGTCTTGACTGAGAAAAATAAAGATAGCCTATTACCAAACAAATTTAGAAATTTCCTGAAATAAATAAAATGGTATATGATATACATTTTAGTGCGCTGTTTCTAACTTCACCAATTCAACTGGATAGTGGCATTCAGACAGAATATTATTGACAATTTATGCCAATTTTTATCAAATATCCTTATTCTAACTGGAGAGAAATGGGGCTGGATAAAAATCCTGGAAATTCTTTGGCACAGAGAATGAGGCTCATCTTGGCTTAGGGATTGATAGAGCCAGGATCCAAATAAAACTGAGCTTTATAACGGACTCTCCCCTCTTGCTCCATCTTTCTGTAGCAATAATATTGCTATCTCCAATTACTTTAAACTTACCCTTGTTTTCCATGTCATAGCAGATTTTCATTGTTGTCCTACCTTTTAAACTCTTTTCTTCTCCTTCCCTTGCTCATTTACCTCCAACTGGGTATGGAATGTTTGTGTTATTCAAGGCTCTGTACTTTGCCTCTTCATTATTCTTCACACAGATAATCTCAAAAGACCTTACCTTATACAACCTTCTACTTGCCTTGTACATGATATTGAAGAACAACTCTCTGTATGGGATCCTTTCAAGAGGTTCAGACAAAATATTCAGTAGTCTTTTTATCTCTCATAGGGTAAATCAAAATCAAAATGTTCAAACTCAATATTTGTTCTCCATATTTTATAATATATGATCTCACTTTAGAAACAAGAAGATCTAACATTGAATTGTGACTTTGCAACTTAAGTTTCCCTGTGAATTTCTCTATACTTTTAAATCTTTACATATAATACTTGCACAATAATGCCGGTATCAGCATTGTTTGAATAAGGGATGAGTGAATCAAAATTGAAATTCAATAAACTGTAGTTGTCATTATTAGTAGTAGTAGTTATATGCTATTATTAGCTTAATAGCCCAGATTCCACCCAGATAAATAAGCAGAGCTATCATGTGTTAGTGGGCTCTTCCAGTATCTCATCATAACAAATCCCTCATGAAATAGTATTGACTCCCTCAACACACTGCTTATGGAGGATCAATAAAATTCAAATTCTGAGGTGTATATGTGGTTGGTATCAACATATAAGTAATATTTAAAGCCATTAATTAGGAACAGAATATAAATATAGATGAAAATATTCCTTTCTGTATTGTATGAGATTCTTAATTAACTGATCTCAGCAGATGCAGCCCTCCAGGCTCATTTCTTCCTATAAATGTCAGGAGTTCTCTCTGATTAGAAGCATTAAAATTCACTATTTGGTATAAAGACACCATGGGTATTATGATACTCTATTTATTATTAACTGCCTTTCAATATTTTATCTAATGGCAGGTATAACATTCTATTATATTTTAGTTTATATGTACTTACCTGTGCTAGATATTGAGCTTTTTTAAAAATATATTTTTATTTATTTCAGAGAGGAAGGGAGAGGAAGAGAGAGATAAAAACCATCTGTGAGAGAGAATCATTGATCGGCTGCCTCCTGCATGCCCCTTATTGGGGATGGAGCCTGTAACCTGGGCATGTGCCCTGGCCAGAATTAAACCATGACTTCCAGGTTCTTAGGTTGATGCTCAACTACTGAGCTATACCAGCTGGGCAACATTGAGCTTCTTGATTTCAAACCATGTATTTTTTGCTAATATAATTGCAAAACCTTAGTACAATGACTGAAATAAGGACTATAATTCAGGTTTGTTGAGGCTTCTTTTTCTTTCTTTTTTTCTATATTACTAATTTGTTGTCTGATATTTCATATATGATGTTAAATAGATTTTGTTCCAAAACAATGCTAAAGAAATGATTGAAATTGTATGCAAAAGGAAATATATAAAGGGAAATGGAGGGACAGAAATCTATATATTTTTAAATAGACCTCTTTTCATACTATGAATATTTCTTGAGGTAAAAAGGAACATAATTCTTGGTACTCAATATCAAAAATGTCCCAAGACATGGAACATAATTCTTGGTACTCAATATCAAAAATGTCAAAAGACATGAAGGACACAATTGTATAAACATCTAGTAACTGCTATGGCAAAGTGGAGAAATCAATTAATCAGAGAAAGAAAAATTATTAAATTTGTATATGGGATTTTGATGCACAAAAATACATAACTAAGGTAAAACATTAGTGTATGAGAGCCTTTAATTTTACTTTATATCAGCAGATTGCCCACTAAATGTTCTACTTTGAAAACTACATGTAAAATCAATACTTAACACATTAATGAAATAAAATTTATGAGTAGTAATAAAAATCAATAATAATTTGCTGTGCTAAGATCAGTGACCAAGAAATAGATAAAGTAAACCTTATTTAATGCTGTACATAATTCCAGTAATTGTTTTGAATGTCTAATTTAAAATTGTTAATGGATAGTATAAATAAAATTCATCATATCGTAATCAATCTAATACAATATAGTACTGCTCTTTCCATTTGTTATCTTCATTTGCAGGAACTGTGCAATTTTGCATTTTACTTATGTGAAAGGTACTTTGGAAAAGAAAACAGGTTTAAAAAAGAATACTAAGGCTCCAGCCAATGGCTCCATTAGTTGAGCATCTTCCCATATACCAAAAAGGTTGCAGGTTCAGGTTCAGTTCTTCAGTAGGGCATATACAGGAGGCAACCAGTGGATGCTTTTCTTGCACATCAATGTTTCTCTCTCTCTTCCTTCCTCTGTCTCTAAAAATCAATTAAAAATAATTTCAGTGAGGATTAAAAATAGAAAAAAAGTAACAATGTAAAAATAATGTAATGTTATTATATTAAAAATATTCAAATATATGCATTTGAAATGAGGAATAAAGGAGATTTTGGAGTTCCTCTTTTATATGTTTTTTTATTATTTTATTATTGATTTCAGAGAGAAAGGTAGAGGGGGAGAGAGAGAGAGAAGCATGAATGATGAGAGAGAATCATTGATTGGCTTGCCTTCGGCATACCCCACACTGGCGATCAACCCCACAACTGGGACATGTACCCAGGAATCGAACAATGACCTCCTGGTTCATAGGTCAATATTCAAACACTAAGCAATACCAGCTGGGCTGGAGTCCCTCTTTTGAATGCATGATTAGTATTGACTTGTGTCAAGATTGAGAAGTACCAGCTGCTTTTCAAGGGTAAACTATCAGTGTCAGGAAAATTAGAGTATTGGTGATAAGTTAAATATAAACCAGTAGAATGCACATTGCCTATCAAAACTTTAGTATAGAGGAGTGGTTCTCAACCTTCCTAATGCCGCGACCCTTTAACACAGCTCCTCATGTAATGGTGACCCCCAACCATAAAATTATTTCCGTTGCTACTTCATAACTGTAATTTTGCTACTTTATGAACTGTAATGTAAATATCTGATATGCAGGATGTATTTTCGTTGTTACAAATTGAACATAATTAAAGCATGGTGATTAATCACAAAAACAATATGTAATTATATATTGTGAAATATTTATTTCTAATTACAAATAAATGAAATTTTGTCTGAATCGTGGTGTAGCATGGGTAACAGTCTTAATATGACAACAGTAAACTACATTGCTACATTTTGCTACACTGAGGAGCGGTGTGTTGGTTCCTAAGACCATGGAAAACAGGTGTTTTCCAATAGTCTTAGGTGACCCCTGTGAAAGGGTCGTTCGACCCCCAAAGGGGTCACGACCACAGGTTGAGAACCGCTGGTATAGAGCTCAAATGGCAATTACAACTTTGATTATGTCATTGGAGTTTAGAACATAAGGCTTAAATTAAATGGATAAATTAGTTGTTCTTAAGAACTTTTAAATGACTCAAAAAAAACTGATCACTTCTCATGACAAACTGAGGATGTCATTCTTTCAAATATTCAATAGAGAGAAAGACTGTGACACATGAGGTAGCACTGTATATGTTGGGGATAAGAAGTGGAACTATAAGCAAGATTTCTATTCTTGTGGAAATTATTTAAAGTAATTAACTTCTAAAATAAATGTTAGTATTTAAAATAAATTAATAAGACACTATTATGTAGTGGAAATGCTATCAAAAAAGTAGACTATGGTTTTATGGCACGCAATGACTATAGGGAGGTGTGTATAATCTAGACTGTTGACCTCTCTGAGGAGATGACATTTATACCAAAATCTGAATAAACAGAAGGGTTCAGCTTAAAAAGATCTGAAGAAAAACAATCAAACAAACAAAAACCACGCAGAATGTTCTGGTAGCAAAAATGACTATGGTTTCCTTGAGGAAATAAATGAAAGACTGGAGCAAAGCAGACTAGAGCATTTGTGTGAGCATCAAGACCTTCATCAGAGATTAGGTTTTATTTCAAGGCGATGAAGATTTCAAGCAACACAGTTACATGCTAGGATTTATGTTTTTAAAAGGTCTTTGTTGAAATAGAAAGAAGGACAAGTTGAAATAAAGGACTCAGATAGATTACTATAATCTAAGCAAGAGATGATAAATACATATTAAAATGATAACAAAGAATTAGACAGCCGTTAATATATTCTGGTACCCTTTCAGAGACAAACTGACATTTGAATTCAGTTATTCTTGTCCTTGATTAACTAACACCCAGCAAAGTTTCTTTTCTGAAAGAGATCCAGTTAGTCCTTCCATTACACAATTGATCTAACAACCTATTATTTACATTCAGTCTATCATGTATGAATTTTTTAAAAAATAAAAAATTGGCGTCGCCAAGATGGCCGCCCGCATGAAACTCATCCTGGTAGCCAGTGCAGGGGTTTGTGCTCAGAGCGTTTGGAGTCATGCTGCAATATGGCGAGAAGTCAGAAATCTCTGGAGGGAAGCTGCCCTACGACTCTACACCTAATCTGCCCCTGCATATCCCCCAGAAGGTTACTGTTCTCAGCCTGCACTGCATCCACAGCGAACCAAAGTTCACCCATCCGCCTTCCCTTCTGGGCCCTCGTAAGGAACTGCGCTCTTCTTGATGGTCTCTGCTGCCCTGGGCCAGTGAGCATGTCTTGTGCTGATATCCGGGGAGAAAGATGATCCTCATTGTCTCTGGCAGCTCGGTACCCAGCAGACGATCCAGTGTGCACTTGTGACCAAGAACGAGCGACCCAAGAGTGTCGGAGCTACAAAAATTGGTGGACATATTGCCATCGATTAAGCATAAGGACACCATCGTGGAGTTCCGGTCGTTCGACCCTGCCTGCCTGATGCCCACCTGCCCGGACTACTGGACCTACTCGGGATACCTGACGACACCCCCACTCTCCGAGTCTGTCACCTGGATCATTAAGAAGCAGCCTGTCGAGGTTGATCATGGTCAGGTACATTCTTTCCTTGTTTCTATGTAGGAAATTCCTGTCTTCCTCTTCAAAACAAGCCTGGGCTCAAACTCCAGGATCAGTTTTTCACTTATAACGCAAATACATTTTTATTAAAATGTGCTCACTTCCTGTCTAATTTGGGTATGAATTAGAAAAAGCTTTAGTGACCCAGAGAGAGGTGTTAAAACATAGAACATAAGCTTTTTGCTTCCATTCTTGATAGGGACATATATTTTGCTGTTTAAAAATGTAAGACTCTTGGAAATAGGAAAAAATGAAGGATAGAAATAGCTATGTTTAAAACCTTTTAGTTAAGTCAACTTTACTGTGGAATCTCAGAGTAAAGACAGAATCCAGTAAAGCCTGAGTTGGGAGTCTAGACTTGGTATTTGTTTCTCCTTTAGAAATTAAGTGTATTGTATCAACACACTGAAACCCTGTTTAATAAACTAACTGAACTATAATACTTGTTTTTACTTGTTGATGTAGGATTATTATTGATTAAATTTTTTCATAACAAAAAAAATAAATAAATAAAAAATAAAAAAAATAAAAATAAAAATAAAAAATTGCTTTTGTCCAGAAGGAACAACCACATAGTTTTTGTATTATGTTCCACAGACATGTGAATTTACCTGCTATCTATTAAGAATGTATACATATGTAAATTCAATTTATGGTGATAATTGAAGGCATCACCTTTACCTATAATATAAATATCATTTGATGGCAGCAAAGAGCAATAAGTGTGTTCCTAGGATACCCCTTATTGGACTTTTGATAGCTTATTGAGCTAGAAATTATTTAATAAATGCAGTAAGCATAAAGAAAGGTAGTGTAGACCCAAGTTCTAAGCGTCTCCCAGCTAAGCTATAAGACAATCAAGGCCTCATCTGCCATCAAAACAACTTGACTCCTAGGCTGTCTTAAACATCCAAAGAGAAGAGGGGATTTCATGCATTGGCATGTGACAATTTAGGGTGCTTTCTATTACAAATTCTATTAGATATATGGTGTGAATATGTACTAATATGTTGAGCCTGCCTTTTCTCTTATGACTTGCTGTTCCTTCTAAAATGCTTCAGTTGCAACTGTCATTCAAAATATAACATCCACAGCTGTGGAAACAATGATTCTTATCTTACTATATCAGAACAAGGCACTGCTTTTACTCTCAAGTCACTTTAGACATGTACTTTGAAAGAAAGAAAAAATTCGAAAGTGATAACAAAGAATCATACAAACAGGAGGAATTCTTGAAGTATTTCAAAATGCATGAATTTGTAAGCCGCTATGATTGCTTAACATCTTTGCAGGTTGTCTCACTGGGCTGCTGCACACATAATTTTAATATAAGAATATTATTAATAAATATTTTAGCCTGATTATTCACATGAAAAAGCCAAGTGATTGTGCCATTCACAGAGAATTATAATTAAATGATCCAATAACTATTTTATTATCCTTGAGAATGTAAACACTCTTTAAATAATGAATACAATAAAAATTTTTAAAAAATACTTAGTAAATGGCAGTAGAGAAAATACCACGTGAGAAAGGTCACCTGAAAGGAGTTAGCCAATTAAAATTTTGGAAATAACATATTCTTGAGCCAGATACAATTTCCCCCCAGATTCACACACCACCTCCAAATCAGGTAATCATACTAAATCAGATCAATCACACCCAAAAGTATTCCTGGGGCAGTCTGCTACCTTGGAATCAAAATAAATCTTAGAAAAGTAATCAGTAAGTTTGTATCACAACAGATGTATGGGAAACATAGATATTCTGCAATCAATATCCTTTGTACAAATTTTGCTGCTGGAGTTTATTGGTTTGGATTCCAACATGTTATACATATTCTAATAACAATTATTTTCATTAACTTAATGCACATGAAACAATTTAACAGTGAAATTGAGATCACATTTTTTAGCCATTACAATAATTATATGTATGTGTAAGTGAGTCCACATTCAAAAAGATAGGACATAGTTCACTTCTTGAAATATTTAACAGATTAGACAGTAATTTCTAAGAAGAAAATAATGCCATTATTTGTTCATATGAACATTAAAAGGCATTACATATCCTTAATAAGTTGAGTTCATTATGACTGTCATGTCTATTCTACAACAGCTAAATTGAACCATTATATGCCCTTTGATGAATAATAGATTAATAGATATTCTAAAATCTTTCACTGAAAATTATTTCAAACTACTACAGAGATCATTTAAATTATATATATATATGTACATATATATATATATATATGTAAAATGATACAGTATTTGAAATCTTGTATATAGTATATATTATAATAAATATAAGGTCGTGCATTTTTATGTTTTGCAATTTATTTTAAAATAACTATTATCACTGTACACTTAAAAATGAGTCACACCTTAAAAAACAAAATATAAAAAGCAGATCATATATATCTTTCTTTGTAATATTAAAAAGACTGTATACCTAGTCCTACTTTTAATCTTACCTTGGTGATAAAAATTTTTCTATTAAAAAGACAAAAGACCCCTAAGCTGTTGGCTCAGTGGATAGAGCATCTGCCTGCAGACTCAAGGGTCCCATGTAGGATTCCAGTCAAGGGCATGTACCTTGGTTGTGGGCACATCCCCAGTAAGAGGTGTGCAGGAGGCAGCTGATCAATGTTTCTCTCTCATCAATGTTTCTAACTCTCTATCCCTCTCCCTCTCTGTAAAAACATCAATAAAATAAATTTGTTAAAAAAATAATTTAAAAAGACAAAAGATTCTGATGAATACAAATTTTTATTTTTTCAACCTTATTTCTGAGTATTAGATTTACCAATCACAAAAAAAATGCTTTCTTTTAATTTATTTTTATGTTTTTAATTAAAATATTAGCCTAACAATTGAATCAACATATTTTTAATTACAATAGATATCAAATAATATCCAAATACAAACACACCATAACAAGAGAGTTATACAGTGGTACCTGGAGATACGAGTTTAATTTGTTCCGTAACCTTGAGGCCTAGGAAACTATGAGAGCTTGTTTGGAGGTTCTAGCAGGGGAGCGCAGCTACTCGTATACCCTTGACCGAAGACCGGTCCTCTCCTCTGGGGGGAAGGTCGTCCTCTTTGACCGAGCGCCCAGCTTCGGGAGGGACGCACATGGATGGGTGAGGGAGGAGGGGGACACCCGCCTAGCTAGCCAGATCAGCCGAATCAACCCTGGCGATCAATGGGGTGACAGATGTCGCAGCCAGATCGCCCTCACATCCGGCCTAGGAAACTATGAGACACTCGAGTCGCGGTAAACTGGTGGGTCGTGTTCAGCCGGCTGTTCGGCGATTACTCCTATCTCAAATGTTGCTCGTATTTCAAAGCAAAAATCGCTCGATCGATGGCTCGTATCTCAAAAATCTCGTATGTTAGGGCACTCGTATCTCGAGGTACCTCTGTAATTTGGCAATAATGATTGGTGTTTAGGAACAAATGAGAAGAACATTATCTCTATATATGAAATCCTAATATGCAAATAAACTGAAAGGCAGAACAACCGAACAACTGGCTGCTATGAAGTGTGCTGACCACCAAGAGGCACACAAGGAACATGGTGGGCATTGGCCGTGGTGGATGGTGGAGCAGGTGAGCAGGGGCGCCAGACCAAGGTGGGTGCCAATCACTATCATCAGGGCTAGCCTCCGGTGGTTACTGAAAATTCTTTGTTTCCACGCACCATGATCCCCCCGGGCGCTGGCACCTGCTGCTGCCACCCAGTGCCAGCCTGACTGCTCAGTGCTGTCAGTGGGGGCCAGCCCTGATCACCCTGAGGGCTTCTCCACCTCCCTCTGAGGAGCAATTGGGGCAACTGCTGGTGCCGACATTAGCGGGTGGGAGTGGGGCGGGTGCCATCGGCATGTGGTAGTGGAGATGGTGGAGGCAGGGCTGCTGATAGACAGGGAACCAAGGGCCATGGTGGGAGGGGCTGGGCAGGAACGCAGAGGATAGGCTGAGACCTGCCCCTGTGCACACCACAGCCTCGCAGCTCACAGTTCCTTTCAAGGTGCATGAATTCGTGCATTGGGCCCCTGGTTAAATAACAAAATTTAGCCTCTAGTTACAGTTTAAAAGTACCCAGGTTTATTGTACAGTTGTAGGACAAGTTGACAATTTTTTTCTGACTGGAAGTTTTTGGTTAGAATAAAAATAGGGATGCATTAATGCTTAACTGTTTCCAAAGAAATGCTATTGTTAGCAATAAGTATATCCCTGCCAAGATGCGGATGGTGTGAGTACCTCATGGAATGACTGATGTATGACTCTGGCAGTCGGATAGCACACAGCCTGAACGTGGAAGCACTAGAGTTGTTGGCAGCGACAGCTGTGTTTCTGTAGAATGCTGTGAAGCTGAGCTGATTCAGACAATCAGAAACCTAAACAATGTTAGGGTCCTTTTCTTTATGACAAAGTCTTTCAGAGCTTGTAGAATGCAGCAAACTCAACAATTCATTTTAAAATATCTATTAGTTTTCCTCTCCTTTAAAACACATACATACAGCCCAGCTGGTGTGGCTCAATGGTTGACCATCATCCCATGCACCAAGAGGTCAATGGTTCTATTCTAGGTCAGGGCACATGCCCAGGTTGCCAGCTCGATCCCCAGTAGGGGAAGTATAGGAAGTAGCTAATTGATGTTTCTCTCATTGATGTTTCTATCTCTCTCTCTCTCTCCTTTTCCCTACCTCTCTCTAAATATCAATAACAAATATAAAAAAAATACATACATACAAACTATTCGATGAGTATATTGGTAACAGAAAAGACAGCCTAATGCCACCTACTGTTTCCTTTGTAGAAATAGAAAGCTTTTAAAAATAATTACTTTTTAGTTTACAATGTAGCAAGCTAAATATGAGGAAAAATAACATAAAAGTGTCATGTAAAAGTACAAGTTTAATGTTTTAGAAAATTATTTCTTATCAAATTTTTAATATTTTTACTGATTTCAGAGAGGATGGGAGAGGGGAAAAGAGAGAGAAACAGCAATGATGAGAGAGACTCATCAGCTGCCTCCTGCACACCTCATATCGGGGATCAAGCCCACAATTCAGGTATGTGCCCCAACTGGGAATTGAACCCTGTCCTCTGGTTCATAGGTCAGCACTCAAGTACTGAGCCATACCAGCCAGACTATCATGTATATTTTAATCTTTTGGATTCTGTAGCAAGTTAACAATGGCCTTTACAAATATGGCTGTGGTATACATTTGAAGTGAAGGAATAGTAAGTTTTTCAGTTTATAGTAAATGTTATGTTATTTCTTTCATATTTACATATTTTAAAATATGAAAGGAACTTATAAAGACAAGAGTAACAAAATATTTTAAATTCAAAATAATTATTGATTTCAAAAATTATTTTAAACAATTGAGACAACTATCAGAAAAACATAACCTAATAATATATGAAATTGTGAGTGTTATCTAAGTCAAAATGGAAAGGGCATACTTAAAGTTGGCATTCTCCTTCAATGCTTATTCCAAAGCCAATGCAACTCAATATTTTTCTTATGGTATTAATTGGCTTTGATGAATACCAATTGCACACTCAGAACCAGTAATAAGGTTTGGGATAGCAAGAACAATCATTTAATACTTACCTTTAGAGCATCTGTACTTAATTTATTCATAGGGATTTTACATGAATTTTACTGACTTTGTCCTCACAAATAATTATATAAAAGATAAATAAAACCCATAAGAAAACTTAGGGTAAACAGAAATAGGTTTAAAACATTCCTACAAAAGCTACTAGATATGTCAACTAAAACTGAAAGAGAATCTTTTAAACAGAAGAACCTAAATTAATAATAGAAAAGGCCTTCAGACAAGAAATCACCACATTTCAGACAGAATGAAATACAATGTACTTGAGTGAATAATTTACCTGTTTTTGTCTTCAGATATTAGCTGTGAAATGAAGTAAATATTTTCTTCTTCCTTCTCATGATGCTTCAGGGACTGGTTTTCAAATTTTCCCAAGTGTCAAAACCTCTACATGGCTTATTGAAGAACAGATTGTTAGCCAGCACACCTAGAGATACTGTCTCAAAAATCCTGGGTGGGCCCAAATTCTCAGACATCAGTGAGGCCATTGGTCAGGCAACCACATCTAAGAGACACTTCTCTAGATGAATAGATTGAATAGATTACAACTCCAGGTGGCATAGAGATTTCAAAAAGAAAACAGTGTACAGGAGTGTCTGTCAAAGCTAAACAGGGGCCAACTGAGACAATTCCCACTGGCCAAGGAGAGAACCATTTGAGCAACAAAATAAAGTAGTATTACCAAGTACACTAAATCTTATATAATAAAAGGCTAATATGCAAATCAACCAAATGATGGAATGATGTGCCCTGACCACCACCAGGGGGCAGACACTCAATGCAGGAGCTGCTCCCTGGTGGTCAGTGTGCTCCGATAGGGGGAGCACCACTCAGCCAGAAGCCCTGAGCCAGGCTCATGGCTGGTGAGCACCATGGCGGTGGCAGAAGCCTCTCTGATCTCCTCAGCCACCGCTGGCTTAGACCCTAAGCCGTCAGTCGGACATCCCCTGAGGGCTCTCGGACTTCTAGAGGATGCAGGCTGGACTGAGGGACCCTCTTTTCCCCCAAGTGCACAAATTTCATGCACTGCGCCTCTAGCTACAAAATAAACATGAATGAGTCCATACTGATGTAAATGATTGGCTAAGTAAGTAACTAGAGCAATATAGACAAATCTCCTTCACAGAATTCCAAATAGTTTTTTTGTACGTAGTGTGTCCTCAAAGAGATGGAGCATAACTCCTCATTCTTTTTTTTAAA